>JAQFYE010000323.1:0-40130 GCA_034694305.1 Protaphorura glebata | reverse complement strand
CACTATTTGTATCCAGTCGGAGATGAAATAACTTCAAAATTGGCTACGCGTCAAGTTGACGGACAATTTGAGGGATTTCTTGAGTTTGAGGAAACTGTTCGGAAGACTTTGAAAGTAGTGATGCAGACTATTGGGAAATCCAGTATTTTACAAAGTCAGGGTAAAAACGCAAACTCATCGTGTCTGGCAAGTGCACTAGGTCGGGCTTTGTGCTACATTAACAGGTAATTGAATGTCTGTATTAATATTTTACTACAAAAAATTAATGTGTTGAGTATCTAATTTTGATTGTGATTTTAATTGCAGGAAAAAACAAGAGTTGTCCGACGAGTATTCAATGAATGCCAGAATCTGTGTTTTGTCTGGGTCATCTGATGCTACTGCACAATACATGGCATTTATGAATGTTTTCTACGCCGCAGTACAATTGGTAATTGTAATTATCTAATTTTAATTTCTTTCCCTTCACTGATTACTAATCGTTTTTAATTTCAGGGTGTTATGATCGACTGCTGTATCATGGGACAATACGCAACACTTTTAAGTCAAGGGGCGGACATTACAAAGGGTATGTACCTTCGACCTCCGCATGGTCATGTGGGTCTCTTACAACATCTTCTGGTAATTTAATAATTAATTTGCAATTACAATTTTTCCCTGATTTGTCTATAATACGTTATTGTTAATTTTTGAAATAGTGGAGTTTCTTGCCTGAGAAGTCCATGAGAACTCATTTGGCTCGTCCGCCACCTTTTCCAGTCGATTATCGGGCTGCTTGTTTTTGTCACCGAAATTTAATTTCAATTGGATATGTCTGCAGTATGTGTCTTTCAAGTGAGTGTTTTTATCACATCTAAATCTGAATAATTAGTCTTTAAATTTAATTAATGTCAAACTTTTACTTTTTATTAGTTTTTTGCAAATTCGGACCGTTGTGCACTACATGCGGGTAAGTTTTAGCCTTGACACTGATTCTCACTTTATTTTTCTTCTAATGTAAACTGAATTGATTAATTTTAATTTCAAAACTAGATCTCCAACTGCGTTTCTCCAACCGTATACTCTCAATGATGCCTCGGCAGGACCGATCGGTCGCTGAATCGTACTCTACTCAGCATTTCATTGGGTAATTTATTTAACTAAAGTACTGATTATTATAGAGTATAAATAACTATCTGTTATTAGCTTCAATATTTTTTGTACCGTAGGTCCTCTACAAGCACTGGAGGAAGCCAGAATCGGAGAGAGAAGAGAACCACTGTAGAAATTGTTGCGTTTCGTAATGTGCTGTTACAGAACCATTTTATAAAGATTTAAATAATTCTGACTCAGAATTATAAATATAGACATTATTTTGTACTTTGGTACTGAAATTAAAGAGTAAAGAGTCTTTCCATGTTAATTTCATATTAACGCAACACTCACTCATTGTCTCCATAATATCGAGATTCAACTTTGAGCATTTAACAGATTATGATTAGGCCCAACATTCTTGGCCTTGCGTAGACTGATCACTTCATGCTTAGCCTTGTACGTTTATACACTGCCTAGTTCATGCATACATTGTCTAGGTCATTTAAATATTTTGTAATGCACGTATAAATTGTCTAACCCATTCATGGATTGCCTTGTCCGTGTCCGTCTACATTGCAAAATCTGCGCATACGTTATATCGTAGTCCGTTCATACGTTGCCCAATACATAGAAGTATTGCCAAGCACATGGCAATGCCTGGACTGCTTGTTATTTCATACATACATCGCCTAGTCCAAGTATATACATTAGTTTATTTACACATTATTTCCATTGTCCAGTCCATAAATACAACGCCTAGACCATGAATAAATTGCCCTTTCATACAATATACTGCCTTTTACACCTTGCATACCTTTTTCATGTGTATATTTCTTAGTTCATGTAAACATTGCCTAGTCCATATATATTTTTTATTGCAGTCATTGCAAACGACATTCCTTGCGGTTCGACGTGCTGTTTCTGCTTTAAAAAACCCCATGACATTACTTTACTTAAATGGCCTAGTAGCTTTATACATTGTCTAGTCCATGAATGCACAACAAAAATCCTTTGTTTTTAACCATGCGCATGCGAAGCATTCATGTGTTTGAAGTACTTAAGCCAAATTAAACGTGATAAATTAAATGAGTGCGTGTTATATTATAGTTCCAAGTGCAGCCGGCATAGGAATGTTTTTGGGAATAATTTGCGAGATTGACTTGCGACGCATGCATACTAATGTGTTGGATTCACAATTAAATTAACCATGATTTCCTTTGCCCTAGTGAAATGAATGGACGGAAAAGCACATGTATTTTTGTTTACGGAGAACGTGTCCTAGTTGAGTAGAAAGGCGCGTGGACGTGTCGTGGATTTAAGAGATGTCCCTGAGAATATTATAGAGGACGAATATTAGGCTCTCTCTCAATTTTATCTCCTCGTGATCTTGTTCATGTTCCCAGCCTCTTTGGTCCAGTCGTCCAGTTTCAATCTATATTCCTACACATCAACTCACCCATTTAATTCTCATCCAAGAGTCTATACCTGTCTATATTTCCTATCTTTTACTCACCGGATTTCTTTTTATACTAATAATCGGCGTTTTTCTCAAGTTAAATTATCAAGAAACAATTAAGAACATCGTTCAGGTACGAAAAAATTAATAGCATCATGTTTTGTCTTATATTCAGGATTTTTTTAATATTTACCCATGCTCGGTACACGTTTTGAGTTATTTTGCGTGTTTGTAAAAAATTATGTGACTTTTATTTAAAAGCCAAGTCCACCAAACGCAGTTTGTACCCCTGATGGGGGTGCTGTCAATTCAGATTAATTTTGACCTAGGGATTTAGTAGTTTAACCCATAGAACTAGTTTTCCGGGACTTTGAGTTTTATCGGTAACATGTAAGTGCACGGACGTTTGTATAATTGACGTTTGACATTTTATTTGCAGCCATGGGTGGAAAATGGTCCAAGATGAATCCAATGGATATTCCGATACCTGATCTTGAAAGACTCTTTGAACTTGATGGTTATCTGAGGACACACGAGTATGACATCAAAAAACGGTAATAGTTGTTTGTACTTTCTTGTGTCGGTCAATTTTTTCTTGAAGTATCCGTTTTGCTAGCTTTGTCCAAAACTATAATTTTAATAAGTATATTGGTTCGCAAAATGAACCATTTTGATTATTCCGGGGCTCAAAAGATATACTTCAAGTTTCTTCTGAAGTTCTGAGTCCGGATTCCGTATTTCTAAAAACTGTATATTTCCAAATATATAAACTTTTCTAATTAACTTTATTTGTCCAGGTATGCGGTCTACTTGGATTGGATGGACGGGATTAACGAACACGAAGGTGGTTTTGATAAATTCACGAAAGCTTATGAAGACTATGGTACACATGTTTTGCCTGATGGAACAATTAAAATGAGAGAATGGGCACCTGGTGCTGAAGCATTGTATTTAGCTGGAGACTTCAGTAAGAACATTAAAAGACTCTATTTCAAAATAATGATGATTAAGTGTTCCAGTAATTAAGTTGTATATTTTTTTTAGACAATTGGAATCGAACTGAACTTCCCTACGAAAAGAATGATTATGGGAAATGGTCACTCACGATACCGCCAAACCCAGACGGTTCTCCGAAAATTAAACACATGAGTGAAATTAAGGTAAATGATATTATAATTCAAATTATTAATAGTAATCAAATATCATAACCTATACTTCTTATACAGGTAATTGTGAAGGACAAACATGGACAACTTTTGGACAGAATATCTCCGTGGGCCAGATATGTTGTCCAACCACCAAATCCGAAAGAACAAGGATACATTTTCAAATACCCTTTCTTCAATCCCGGTGGAGAGGTAAAATATATGTTTCAATAATTATAATATTTTCGCTTTTACATATATATTTGATTTTATAACATTTTGTTATCAGCCTTACCAATTCAAGCACCCGAGACCGAAGAAACCAGAGAGTCTACGAATTTATGAGTGTCATGTTGGAATTTCTTCAAGTGAACCTAAGGTTGCTTCCTATGATCATTTTGCGGACAACGTTATTCCCCGAATCGCACAGTTAGGTAAGGATTTCATTTTGAATTTGAATCATATTTCCCTATTTCTACTGATTATCTGAATACTTTACAGGATATAATTCAATTCAATTGATGGCCATAATGGAACATGCTTATTATGCCAGTTTTGGCTATCAAGTTACTTCATTCTTCGCTATATCCAGGTGAGTATTGCTCAAATTGCTTTTGTTCACATCGTTTACCTAACATGCCCCAGAATTCTAAGATATACTCTGAAGGGAAATTTGGGAAAATAGAATATTAACATTTTTTATTTAGTCAAACTTTTCAGAGTTAACAGTTGTAAACGAGCGCACCATAAAACATAAAATTGGTTTTTTTTTCTCGATTGCAGTCGTTACGGTTTTCCTGATCAGCTGAAAAGACTGGTTGATGTTGCTCACCAACATGGATTATTTGTGCTTCTGGACGTGGTCCATTCCCACGCATCTAAAAACGTTCTTGATGGACTAAACATGTGGGATGGAACAAATGCAGGTTTCTTTCATGACGGCCCGAGAGGTGAACATACTCTCTGGGACTCGAGACTCTTCAACTACCAAGAGTAAAGACTTTAAAATTGACTAATTGTACCAGAATATAATTATTTACCTGATCTAAATTGATGATTATGTAATTATGTTTCTCAGTCATGAAGTTCTTCGATTCCTTCTCTCAAATTTGAGATGGTACATGGAAGAATACAAGTTTGACGGGTTTCGGTGAGTTGAAATATTGAAATTTTTTTTAGACTTTAATTTGATTGATTGCATATTAAGACGTTTGACCTTCTTAGATTCGATGGGGTCACGTCCATGCTGTATCACTCTCACGGAATGGGTCATGGATTTTCTGGTGATTACAATGAATATTTTGGAATGGGGACGGACACAGATGCCTTGGTTTATCTTATGCTGGCAAATCAGATGATACACACAATCAATCCAGACGCCATTACAATTGCAGAGGTAAGACCAAATTTATAGCACAACGTTGCCGCCAGGAATCGTACGGATACCTTTTATCCGGCCGAATAATCTGGATATTCTGTAATTACTTAAGCCGTGAAAATGAATTTGATTATTAACTTTGTTCACAGGATGTGTCCGGAATGCCAGGCCTTTGCCGACCTGTCAGTGAAGGTGGAGGTGGGTTTGATTATCGCTTAGCGATGGCCATCCCTGACAAATGGATCGAAATTTTGAAGAAATACAAGGTAAACTAGTGTGAAATTTTATAACTTTTAATTTTACTAACTGGTGTGATTTTTATTCGAAGGATGAGGACTGGGATCTTGGAAATATTATCCACACACTGACAAATCGACGTTATAAAGAAAAAGCAGTGGCTTATGCTGAGAGTCATGACCAGGTATGATAATTTCTTACTAGATTTTGAATTTCTGAGAAAGCAATTTTGGAAATGTGTTTATTTATTTCTTTTTGAAGGCACTTGTCGGAGATAAAACATTGGCATTTTGGTTGATGGACAAGGAGATGTATTCTCACATGTCTCTAATGTCACCACCGAGTGGAATTGTAGATAGAGGGATTGCATTACATAAAATGATTCGACACATTACTTGTGGTCTTGGTGGAGAAGGATATTTGAACTTTATAGGTAATTCAAAAATTACAACTAAATTCAGTGCCGATGAAAATTTTTAATTTATTTTAAAATTTTAAATTACAGGGAACGAATTTGGTCACCCAGAATGGTTGGACTTCCCAAGACAAGGGAATAATGACTCCTACCACTACGCCAGGAGACAGTGGAATCTTGTGGATGATGAATCGCTCAAATATAAATTCTTATATAAATTTGATGCAGCCATGCTAAATTTGGAAGCTAAATATGGATGGCTACATAAAGATCCAGTAAGTATTTCATACAGGGTGTCTCATAATGTTGGATCCCTTCCGCTAAAGGTGATCCCTGTATTTACCAGGGAAAATGAGTTGAACACCTCATCTAGCGTGTTATTTTTATGATCCAGAGCCATGTGGATTCCATATCAAATAGTCTACATAATGTTTATATAATTTTTTATTCAATATCTAGCGGTTATACTAATTTACTCCCTGTACAACTGTCAGGCATGTATGTCCGAATAATGTTATCACTTGTCTCAAATGAAACGTGAAACTCTGTGACGCTTCATTTTTATGGAGAAATGTCTCGTGCTAAAGTTCAACATACAGGCTGTTTCAAAAGTCTTAGACTAGTTTGAAATCAAACTCAAGTGAATATATGTTAAGGTCAGTGTAGTTAAATTAGCAAACATTCCGAATCAGAGAAAATTACAAAATTGCGAAATCCAAATTTCTTTTCCCGCGCACCCTGAACATAGAAGACTTTCAACCCTACCTAAAAGTAATCTAAGACTTTTGAAGCACGCTGTAGTTTATGATATAATAGTCTGATAACTTATAATTAAAAATGTAACATTATTAATATTTTCAGGGTTACGTCAGCTGTAAACATGAAGGTGATAAAGTAGTTGTTTTTGAACGTGGTGGACTTGTGTTCGTCTTCAACTTTCATCCGTCAAACAGTTATCCTGATTACAAGTACATAATCTTATTTTTATTTTGACTGTCTGACCTTCTCTGCTTTGCTGACCCTGCAAGCATTCAATTCAATTTAATTTGTTGTAGGATTGGTGTGGATGTACCGGGGAAGTACAAAATTGTACTGGACAGTGATGCTGCGGAATTCGGAGGTGCTAATAGACTTGATCATAACACTGATTTCTTCACAGGAAAGGATGGCTTCGCTAATCGATGCTCCTCTCTAATGGTAAGTAATTCATATTTATAATTTGCTAGTCAGTTTTTATAATATAAATTTATATTTTCATAAAAGCGCATTTGGTTGTGATTTTGCGAAAATATCTTAGTCAACTGAACAACGCAGTTTGAGATGAAAATCTACATCTTTGTAAAAATTCAAGCAAACATCCCAATTTTTCGCATGCTAGATTGTATCTGAGAATTATCCGGAATTATTGTTGAATATATTGAGCACGATAAAATATAAAATGCTAATAATTTTTTTGACTGTATTTATATTCAGGTTTACATACCAAGCCGAACTTCTTTCGTCCTGGCCAAAGTGGACTAATGGATGGAGACAGAAGAATCTTCAATTTTCAGTAGTAGTCGTCTTCCAAAGCCTTTGACACTTAATTTTTGTAGTGCCTCAAAAAAAATCATGCATGTGTGTACAAGGCTCAAGTTTTATTTTTATTTTACTCTAGAATTAAGTTGATAAATTGCACTTGACATTCGCAAAAGACTGGATGGAATACCAATTCCTGAATCCTGAGATTATTGAAAAATGGCAACTTGTGGAATTCCATTTCCAAATCTGTGTACTGTACTTTACCAATTTAACCCAAAGTGCAATTTAGTGTAAAAGACTTACATGAGATGTAATCAAATGATTGATTCGAATTGAAATATTGCATTTATGTTGAGACTGTGTAGCGTAGTGTAATTTTCCCCATTGTTGTCTTATTGAATAATGTGCCATAATTTCACACTGTCAAATCTAATTTTTAATCATTATCCGAGCTGATAGATAAGAACTACCTTAAGACACGTAGTGCACCCCGTGCGGTGATTTACCAAGAGATTAGTTATTTCGTAGGAGCATGCAGTCAATCAAAAGTGTCAAAATCTGTAAGGGTATTTAGTATTTGGTATTTGACAGAGATTCTGCGAAATATACAATGCAGTGATGCTTATGGTGAACAGCTGTACAATTCTGCGTAAGGTAGGCCAAGTTCTTTGGCGCCAGGTGAAATTCTGATGTAATTGATCGTAACAGATACCCGGTCATCCTTTTAAAAAGTGTTTCATCCTTTGTGCATACCGACTAGGTAGAATACCGTACTCCGCATGTAAGGAGTGATTTCATTACCAAATTTCTAAATCCAAGGTAGACAGATGTACGTACTCAGAATTTAGTTGTCTGGACTTCTGCTTCTATGAAATGAGTCATCAAATTAACAGCCGGTGAACTGAACACTTCAGGTGTGCTCACTTTTTATTAGTTCAACAAACTCCGAACTGAAAAATCGTAAAAATTTTCTCCGAAATATTGGGAACACTTTTAGGGTGTCCACCTTAGTTTAAAACTGCCATAACTGGACCTATTCACCGTAACTGAAGGTGCTGTGCTATGCAAAATAATTGTCCCGCTTAATGCAAAACCAAAGCTTAGAAAAATCCATACATATATATTTTTGAAAATGTTAAATTGTGAAGTATGTGCCATATTTTCAACTTGAGCCGATGCGGTGGGAGTGTGAAGTGCATGGTGCTAGGAAGTTAAATTGTTGAGAAAAGATGAGACATTAATTGATATTATAAAATGTTATACAAGACTTATAAAATATGCGTAGAATGTAATTACTAAACGAGTCGTGCAATATTATATACGCACATTGTTGATTTGAATGAATAAACGAACAAGTCTTGAACTCTCTGTCAATCAAAATTTGTTTATACTCAAAATTAATAAATTTTCGCGTCAAGGCGGCAAAAAATTATGAGCAAATCATCTACAGATTGATTGGTTTTCTTCGAATGGAAATTCTCCTGAGCATTGATTTGATTTCCTGTGGCAGAGTTTTATTATTTGAACCTTGACCTTGTTCTAATTAGCCAAAAAGATGAAGGAAACAAAATGAGGGCACGAGACTGTCCGACGCGGAAACCCCATTTCATTTAAGTAAAACCAATATCTACAGGGTCTTACGAAAAGATCGAGGGCAATTTTATCCATGGATTTTGGAACGATGGAGGACCCTTTAACGTTTCTGGAACCGAATGTAATAAGATTTACATTATTTGGATAGAAGGGGTCCCTGGGCGCTCTACTTTAGAAGACTCATAGTTTTAAAGAAAATTGTTCCCAGTTTTGTGGGACGGAAATTCCGCAAAATAATCCTTATAAGACCCATACAAAATAATTGGGACCAGCCCTGCCAAAATTAGTTGCTACGAAGACAGTTCCAATAATTGGTTTTGATATTCGAAATCGAACTGCTAGGAGTTACGATTTCACTACGACCCAGTTTACCGTTGGGTGTTGGATTAGACAGAATTGAGTATTTTCCCTCGGATAAAAATTACCAGTACTTGCAAAATTCGGCGATAAAGGTATCGTTTGTGCAATTCGGTGAAGGCTGATTTGCTTACTTACTAGTAATTCAATTCCAGGACAATTCTGTTAATGCTTGAATAAGATGTATCTAATTTATAACTGAAACGATTCGCAATTTGAGTCGTTTCATAAAATAATTTTTTTTTATTATGAGAGATGCATGCATAGTCAAATCATGCATGTCTTTGATGTCTGTAGAAAAACTTCTCAAGTAACATTATCGGAGCCAGCCGGCGAGCCGGCATAAATTACATGTACCGAATCATTATTTGCACAATTTGTGCAATGTAAATGTAATAACAAGTCCAGTTCTTGATTGTAATTGCAATTTCTATTATGCGTTGTGCAGTGCAATGTGTGCTGCAATAGTTTGTCTCCGGAATTTGCGAGACAACCAGAAATCTTTGTTGGTGCAACGGTAAATCTGCAGCCTGCAATTCGAATTTAGTCTCATTCAAGAAATTTTTATTCTTGAAGAGGCACCTTTCAGTTGAAATGTCTGATCATAAATTGAAATGTCCAGATACCGTCCCATGTTTATTGACTTTATGTTTTAAACCGTCACAAGTTTCAAGAGTTCTGAGAAATATTTGATACAGTCCTTCAATTTGTAGGTCAGGCTCATATCAGTTCCTCAGTTCTTACATTACTGTGCATCCTTTTCCTACCCAATAATGTTTCTATTATTTTCGTTCGATCATACGTTCATTAGATTCTCAATATTCCGAGTAAAGGTTTACCGAGTAGTGATATTCGGCCGAAACTGAATATCGATATCACTCGACCGAACCAAATATTCCGGGCATGGCCTGTAAAACAATTCCAACAATTCCAACTATTCGGCTTCGACCTGTGACCGAATACCAATTATCCAGTAGTCTCTACTATTCGGCCGGCTGAATATTCTGTACATTCATAATTTCAAGATTCTCTGCGATAACTAGAATTTTCATTCCACTTAATATTTTATAAAATGGACATGACGATACCAAAAATTTCTTGAAGACCAAAATATTTACACGGGTATCTTTTAGACTTCAATTGTTGGCAATTTCTTTTTGTCCTTTTTGTATGTGTGTCAGCAGAATTTCTAAAAATTCAAATGTTAATGAAATTTTTGGCTAATTTGATTATTTAAATAGATGAAATGTTTTCAGGCAAGTAGTACAGGCATACGAGACGGACACCCTCCGATCTTGTGACACGTGATTGAAGATGATCTCGGAATTGGATATTTTATGAATGGGACGGAGGACATGTAATAACCTGTTAATCGAAGTAATTAGCGTTGAATTGTACATACGAATAGTTGACGGACGTGTTGGACTGTGGAGCTTTTACCTCTTACAGACGTGATTTTCAAGTAAGTCTCGATTTGTGTCGTCAGGTGTTCGTCGTCTCTCATTAGCCATCCTGACCATAACATAACATAATGGTCAGCACAGGTTAAATTTAATGTTCCTTGTGAAAAACAAACATTTTAATTCTTCGGAATGTTGTTTCACCGCAAGTTGAACAACTTTTATATATAAGGATTGTTTTCGTATAAAAAAATATATAATTCTCTGTCTGTTGCCTATCCAGATCGACAACAAATTGTGCTCGTCATTTCCTCTTGTCATCTAATCGTAAATACTTCAAGTCTAATCCTCTTCTTGTCAATGTCGCTGTCACTATAAAGAACAATTCAAGATCCTTTCCTGGTCAACTCTGTCCTACAATATTACGTACAAGGTGCGCCATATATCTCTACCTGGTGCCTATCTTTTTTTTTCTTTTGACCACACATTAAAAAAACAGTGGGTTATACTCTGGACTTGTTTTCTATCCTGAGTTGTGGATGACAGAATTCAGATATCACACATTTTTAGTCAAATGATGGCTTATCGTCTATTTCTACGAGGGACAAAGCACCCCCGCTTCAGAATTCACCTCATTTTGTCGAATGCATTACTATTGTATTATCACCACACCACACTGCACCCAATGTCTTTTTAACCAATACTGGGCATCCTCGTGGTACCCGACTTCCCTACCCTGGCTCGATCCAAAATAGTTTTTGCAAGAACCGGTTAGCTTGGCATCCCATACATGGTCCACCCTGCACAGTTTACGGTGTAATCCAATACGCTAAGATTGACGTGGAGTCATGTCACTTTATTATGTGTAACAAGTGTAATATCATTAATTAAAATTAAAAACTGACCACGATCCTACATAATCTCACCCACAAAGCGTTGACCTGAGAAAACCGTTCGATTCGTTTCATGAATAAACGCGGTCAGGCTTCGACATTTGATTTCTGTACGGCACACGCCGACTTACTCAACCGGAAATGAGTTGTGTGGAATCCACGATTGCTTTAACTATTTAAATACGACAAACTATTTTTTATACCCCCAGACAACTAGTCTCTCTTCCTTTTTGTTTTACATGACGACAGGATATTCCATTACCTAATCGACCAAAGTTCGGTTGTGGATTGGACGATTGGACTCAAGAGTCAGCCGATTTCTAGTTGACTCAGATGCATTTTTATCCTTTTGTCAACTTCAAAACTTGCAAGTCCAACACTCACATTTTTAATTCCAAACTTCCAGTTGCAGTTGCACGTTGCAATTGCATTAAATGTATACATAATATCTTGGTGACTTTGTGGTTTTTGATATTTAAAAAATGAGGTATTATTAGATTTTATCCATAGAATTTTTAGATGTCTGAGCTGACATCATCAAAATTATTTCAATAAGGGAGAACTGCGTACGTAGACCTCAATAACAAACGTGGTTGAAATGTCTATTTGAACATCTCATAACTTTCTTGCAACATGTCACCGTCAAAATTCGAAATTGAATGAAAATTTCAAAACCCCCGCAAATGCAGTATCACTTTTAACCCTGATGAGGATATCGACCGATTTGGCGAGCTACTAGGGTGACCTCTAAGCAAAGCTGATATCCATTCTGTCACAAAAGGTACGAGGATATATCTAGAGTAACCTCATTAAATTGAGATTGCGTTGAAAATAACTGAAATTGAAAGGGATTTGGGTTTCATTTCTTAAAATTCTTACTTTTTCCGGTACGAGTGTAATTATGTGGCCTGAGGCAAGTCTGGTGCTGATATCGCGAATGCCCGTGCCCTTGCAACTTGTGGGGCGATTTTTTAAATGATATTTCGTGCCGTTCTTATCTGTTGACAAGGAATTATTAGGTCGCGATAAGATTGGTAAGAAATACTAAACAATAGACAAAAATGTTGTCTCATTCATTCCTTTTTTCTTTAAACGACGACCCGTTTAGCCAGTTTACGCAGAGAAAACTTGTGTCAAATTAGTTCTGAAAAAATGATACTGAGAAATAAATGTTTTGTACACAGTACAATATGAAAGTCCTGTTTTTCAAGATTTTTGCGATATATTGTATTTCCGACACCAACTCTGAGCTTTGCAACAACCAGTAGACAATGGATGCAGTAGTATTATTTTATTTTTGATTAATGTGTCTTTTCCTTCAACAATAACTTTGAATCTTTGCAGGGGGACAAAAACTAAAGCTACTCGTGTTACACGGTCAAGACAGAAAATGTCCAACACACAATAATGTCAGGCACTCCTCAAAAAGAATAAATAAGAATACAAAAAAAAATATCTTTATCACAAGTTAATTAATTAATGTTATTCAAAATTACGGGACAGAGTAGCCTTCACGTGATTTATGAATCATCCAAAAATTATTTCACTTGATTGAGAAAACATATTTAAATTATTGCACTCTTCGTTCACTCAACTCTCGTCCAAATGCAATGCAGAAATTGTTCAAATTCATTGCATTGGAATGAATTGACGTTCTTTTCAGATTTCATACGGCTGTTCCTCTTTGCTGTTTGTTTCGGAACCGGTTTGCCGCAGATTTTTGCGAATTATTCTCCTATGTATCTTCTTCTACCTTGGTCATCAGAGTTGCTCTTTACTTTTCTCTTTCTCCGCACTTCCCGGTTTCAAAACATCTTTGGCATTTTTTTTCTCTAAGGCCGTTCAATATGACGTGTGTGCGGTGATAACCCTCCGAATGAGATATTTTATGAACAACTAAACTACCAACGATTGACCAAAGTCGTAGCCGATATTAAAGATTTTCCGCAGTTTTTACAATGAAAATATTAGTCCGTAGGTCAAAATTAAGATTTTCCGCAGTTTTTACAATGAAAATATTCGTCCGCAGTCCGCAGGTCAAAATTAAGATTTTCCGCAGTTTTTACAATGAAAATATTAGTCCGTAGGTCAAAATTAAGATTTTCCGCAGTTTTTACAATGGAAATATTTGTCCGCAGGTGAAAATTCAGTAAGAAACCTTACAAATCTAAGTAATATCAATAGGGCCAGCAGATTTTGTCGTAGAAAATGCTAATTTGAACCAACCAAGTTTGAATATCTCAAGAAGATTAGACAAGGTGATTTCCTTTTCCAGGAGGTCTCACTGTTGTCTCCCGTAACAACCAAATCAAGTTCCATAAAATTACAGACTGCATTTTCCATCTGATTACATTGGGAGCAAAACAGTGGTTTTGCTCCCAGAGGTTGTTTTTCTAGTTTATTTACCCGAGTGAGACCTCCGTTTCTGACTGAAAACTGAAATCAGCTTGTTTACTCTCCGTGGAATATCTATTCCGCAGCTTGTTTTCCGAGGTTCCTATATCCTAGTCAAAAATGTTTGGAAAATAGTAGTTTTCCCAAAAAAAATGGTACTAGGGCAGCCATTTCCGCAGAAACACTTATAATTCTGTTCAAACTGGTTGAAATTGATCGGCAGGAATTAATTTGATGCAAAACGAAGCTATAATCATGAATTTTTTAGGCTACCAACTGAAAACTGGAATTCTGACTGGTGAAATATGAGACGAATTGAACGAAATCCAAAAAAAAAATATTAGCAATTACATTGTTAAACCTTGTGCAACGTATTTTTTTTTATTACATAATCAGTTAACGAGTAAGAACATTTTGTTTACCATAAAAACGAATTGGTTATTTTGTGTCTCAATCAAATGCGAAATACAATTGCATTGCCATTGCCGTCGCCGTACTAAATTTTCTCACACTTCTGGTTGTCAATTAGTGAGTACACTCTGTCCACAATAATATTTTTTTCCTTCTCATTAAAAATTGTGTTGAATTTAAGATGATGAGACAAGAACTTGACTGTTTACAATATAATATAACGAATATTTTTGAAGACAAACAACACAAATCTTTTCTTCCTTTCAAATGAACATTATTCAAGCATGTATCTTAATTTAATTTAATTATATTATCATTGTGGTCATCGTGTATGTAAAATGATACAAAAATTAAATAACTATGTGTAATTGTATGTATATATTTGTTGGAACATTTACATTTTAGACATTTTAGACATTTTATTACCAACACACAAATTACGTACACGTTTTAAATTACTAAACGAACATTTTTCTTAATGAACTTTTTTATCTTTATGTATACACAACTTTTATTATGAATAAAACGTACGAAAATAAATAATACCCATTGAGGTGAACAACTCACTCCACATCTCTACTCTCTCATCTTTTATAAACACACGTCCTTCATACCATCAAAAAAATACACTTACACACTACGACATATAAAATAAAACACATGGCTCATGATATTTTTGAAAAAAAAATCCAGAACAAAAAAAATGGCCAAAAAAGAATCCTAATTATGTATTTAACCAAAATTTTTAATTTTTTTAATTGACTGATGATTTTAAAAAAATGCAACGCACTCGTCAGTAAGATTGAGGGACAAGCTTGGTCCAAGCTCGCGTACAGTATCACAGTCTTGACAATGAATGAATGAAATTGGTTATTTCTATTTTAGTTTTTTTTTAAATTACCCATATTTTAAAAGAAAATTGTAAACTTTTTATCCTTGGACAAAAAGTTTTACCCAGACCTGATCCCTCTTTCCTTGAGTGTGTTAATAATTAATTGGACAACAAAAATAGATTTACACGGAAATAATTAAAAACGAACATACAAATAAATAAATACAACAATTAGCATGAACGACGATAACAAACGCAAGCACACGTGATTTGAAAAAAAAAGTCTGAATGAAAATTGGCAAGGAGTTTAAGTTTCAGGGTATAGGTTTATGCTATGCTGTTTTGTGTGTGTATTAAATATTGACCTATAAAATTTTTAAATAGATCGAGTGTGAAATAATTTGTTTCAATTTTGTGCTAAATATGTTTCAGTAAATTGCATGACTGGCAGTGGAGTTCATTCATAATCATAATAGTAGTGCGTGTCTATTAGCTCGGGACATAGGAATACTTGTGCTTTTTTTAAGTATTTAAACTTGTCTCAGACAGCACCCCGTGTATAAATAAACAAACAAGATGAGAAAATTTGCATGATTCCTAAAAGCATGAATGAATGAATAGATTCTTAGTTTCCGAGGAAAAATAAATAGAAAAGAGATACACAGGTTGCAAAGTTGAAAGAAAAATTTGGATGGAAGAACTCGTAGAGGGAAAAAAAATCTGCCCCCACTTAATAGCCAAATTCCATTCGAAACCCCCAATTTCTTTTTAAAATAGAACTAAATAACAAGAAATGAGAGAGATAAAGATTCACATTACTATATTAATTAATATATATATTTATATATATAGATATGTACATAATATTAGGACGAGGAGTGATTTTGACTAGACAAAGGTATAGATTGTTCCTCACAAATGGCGACTCTCAAAGTCTGACTCCAAATGTAAAAAAGAATTCAAAAAAATTTCAAAAGCCGCCAGTTCTCTCCGCCAGGCGGATTTCTCTTTCTTTCTTTTCAGTACAAAAATGGTCTGTCTGTCGAGTCGATATGACAGCCAAATTTTTCGGATCATTCTCAAAGCCAATCGCCGCCAATTGGTGGCGCTCAAAGTCCAACTTTTTTCCAAGTAGTCTTAGTCTAGGTCACGCAAGCGTAGAACACGGAAGACGAACACACGATAAAATACGAAATGACATGACGATGACGATGGACGACGACGAGGATAAAGTAGATGGGGATGGCGCTCACAACGCAGACACTTTGCTCCCCTTGACAGGGGGTGTGACCCTTGACAGGGGGTGTGACCCTTGAAAGGAGGAGTTTCACGTAGTAGGAGGAGATTCACGATCAGACTCAACTGTTAATTCTTGTTCCACGTAGTACAATGGATGTGCAGGAGTGCTTGTTTGGGTGGAACCATATTTCTTCTTTTTTTTCTTGGCAAGTACAATATTTGTATCAAAATTTTATGTCTTTCAAATTTTGCCAAAAAATTCGTCAGGAGGTAGTGTGACTAGTGGTTACACCTGAGAACAGACAGAGGACGTGACCGTCTCTGTACCTGCTTGCTGCTGCTCTTGCAACTGCTACTTCTGATTTTACACCACTCTTTTTTTTAATTTATGAACAACCACACTCCTGGACAACAGCATTCGTCAAAATGGTCACCTGAAGCATCTGAGAGCCTGGAATCGTGTGAATGACGTCAAGAGACGCAAGTCTTGCTGGTGTACAACATGGTCTTGGTACAAATTTCTTCCCACGTGTTTGATGGAGTGTATGTTGAAACATGGCGTGCGTCGTCGAGTAAGGTACCCTTCGAGCATTACATCTCCCTACACACATAAATGCGTCAAATTCTTTGGGCTCCAATACAACGTCTTTGACTTGTAAATCCGCAAAATTTATTCGAAGGGATTTTCGACAACATGTTTTCCCATGACGTGTCTTGTCACAGTCCCTTGACCTCCCATTGCTGTCCTTATTCTGATATTTCTGTACGAGGGTTGGAGACAGTTCAGTTGATCGCTTCCGTCGTACACTCCCGATAGATGGCATGTGTCGTGTGACCAATTTCAGTACACCTCGCTCTGTCACATTCTTGAAACACTCAGATGGAACTGAGAAATTTCCCGAGTCAGACTGCCCAGCGAACCAAGCCGTCACATTTTGTGTCACCTCGACCTCTGACCTCCTCCATGTTCCTGTTTCATTTTTCCCAAACCCGTCACCTTCCAAAAAGCAACCTGTCGGAAGAGACAGAATTGCACGTTGGAGTCGAGGTTGGAAATTTTCAAAAGCTTCCATTTCTATTTCGAATTCGAGTTGTCTCCGCGTCGGCGTTAAATCCTCCAAGATGTCTGCTGTGTAAACATCTGTAAATAAATTGAAAAAAAAATTATACAATTTGCAATTTGTAGGCTGCGCCGTTGAGAGAATGACAAATCAATTTTTTGTAGAGGCGAGGTTAAAACTCTTAACTATTAAGGTAAAGTCTGGGGGCGCGAAGCTGCAGAAATAAGTTTTCTAAAAATAAGCTCTTGGATAGTAGAACAAAGTTAAAAATACAAGAAAAAAACAAGTCACACCTTCGACTTGAACAAAAGACAAATTGTGAAGAAATGGCATTTCAGGAACAGACAATTACTCACATCATATACATTTTTTGGGCTTGACACAAATCTACCACCTACACGCTCATGACTCATCGACATAAGTTTAAAAAATCATTCATTTTAATTTTAACGTTTTGTCTTTTTGGATCACTAATTAAGGAAAAGTCAGGCGCGGCCAGATTACGTTTGTCTCGAGGAAATATTTTTTTTTTTCGTCTTAAAATTTGTCCCGTGATGTGTCAAATGTCAATGAAGCCAAAGTAAGTAACAGACATTCATGAATGCATGAGAAATGACATTTCGGTACTCACGAGCCACGACAAAATCTCATTGTATTCTATGCAATTCCACACTTGATTCCTGTGTGGCGTCTCCCGTCACATATTTTTTTAGTTTACCATAAAAAACACTTCAGTCGACGAACAATACAATGGATTAACAATAAAGGACGTCCATGAGGACCTTACCAACCAAATCAATAGTTCTTTTTTATTATTTTTCATTTCACATGGGGTGAAGTAAAATAAAAATATCGTGACTAGGTTTTTCGGTTTTACATTTTGGAAATCCTGGCAATGTGGCAATACTGTGACTGTCAACGCATGCGTTCAATTTTAGTGTAGCGTGGGTGGCCTCATTTTAAATTTTATGAGTATAAATTAAAATATTACGGCCGGTTCAGGTTACTAGACGGGAAATTCACGTTACAGACATTTGTCTACTGTAAAAAATAATAATAATTGTGTAATTTAATCTTTTCCTTGCCGGCTCGATCTGCCTAGACTGCAAACCTTTAGAGATAATTGCAATTTGCAATGTGTGCAGTGTGCATTTTTTTTATCATACTGCTGACCAGAAAAACTCAGTCAGCTTCTCCTTTAGCCTCTAGCTTTAGCTTACGGACGCGTCGGTCTAATTTTTTTAAAACAAAAATAATGAAAAAAAAAAGTTTTAAAAAAGTAGTAATAGTCGTAGTCGTAGTCTTAAGTCGTAAATGGTGTGTGTGAGTTCAGCATTCTCAAGAAATTAAGAACACACCTCAAAGTTTTGAAGTTTGAACTTGAGAAAAAAAAATGGATTCAAATGGCAAATGCCGAAAGAAATGAGGAAGTTTGATGAAGAGCTTGGAGCCATAATATCCGTGCATGAGAAAAATGCATTTCACATTTCAAATTTGCAAATCCAGCTTCAACAGCTAGCTGTGGGGGATTACATATGAATATTTGTATGTATGTATGTTATGCATCTTCTTTTTTATTTATTTGGTAAGAACTAGATTACTTTTTTTTTCAATTTTGGTACCGGGGATGGTAATATGGGTACTGAACAGAATACAGATGCTGAGACGGTCTTTGAACAACATTGCAAATGCCAAATGCACTACAGGTGTATGATTCAAGACGCTTACCTTCCTTTACCCTTTACACATTAAACTTCAAAGAAATGAGAATTAAACTACTTCATCAATGTCAAATCAAAAAAGGGTCATAAGGAAAAACAAGTTGAGGTATTAAATGCATCCATTCATGTCCATAATCATTTTAGTGACTTAATTCCGAATTAAAAATCAAAAGGATTTGGAACTCAGCCAGAAAGGCCACGTTTTTGCACAATTCAAAATATTTACTGCATTTTTTTTACATCTGTCCAACTTATCACTGTGTAAAATTTATCCTGATTTATATATTATTTGGCTTCAAAAGTTCGGAAGTTATACCAGATTTGCCGATTTTAGGGTACCGATAACGAAATTGACGCGCCATCTGTCAGATACCGCTGTTAATTTATGGTACTAATGTTTTGGCTCCTGCCGCCACGCCCATGCGTATGTATGCCTTCCATACATCAAACCTTGTTTACCTGGAACCAATTTGTGTTCGATATATAGAAAGATTTTAAAACAATTAAAAATTTTAAGAACATAATTTTGAAAATGGTAATATTGGTGTTGGTCACTTTGGTAAGATGACTTTTGTTGGAGTATGTAGTGCAGATTTGAGTGGTAAGATATTAAGCGGTAATTGGGGGAGGATGCGGAGTAGTGATCCCTAGACTTGTAGATATATAATTTTTCTTTGATAGATGGATAAGATGTCGTGCAGACAAAGTATTGGAAACGATTATCCAATGTATCCATTAATTAAATGATTCAAAAATCACAGGTTTGAGGAATCATAACCCATTCATTGGTAACCAATGCCCTATACGTGTTGAATAACTGAAACTATCTGACTGACTGATCACTTTTGCGATGATCATCAGATAACGGGGATGAATGTAGGAAAATGGTGAAATGAGAGTATGTCGAGGAATTTCAATTCATAAAACATCCCACAAATTGCTCCTTTTCCATACGGGCTAATTATGTACTACTACAAACAACAACCATTTGATTACAACATTTACCTTTTAACATAGAGGAGAAGAGGATTAAAAAATACAAAAGGTATAACAACTAAACTAAGGTCGATCTTAACCTGAACTTCATCTTATAAAAAATGCACTTAACCAGGAAATAAATGTTACAATCTACATATGTATGAACAATTCTTCTTCAGTCAATTCTTTGTACAATATTTCATTTCAAACCTTTCGAATTCCGACCTACCCCAAGGAAAAATTCTTATCAAAAATACTCAGCCTGTTTGGCTCATCACTCCTTATTGGCCAAATTATAACATGTTTATGCGAAATCAGTTTTATCGGAATGTGTGACCGAAAGCAGACAGACTAGTCTAGTTCTTTCCTACGACATAACTTACGTGAATGTCTGTAAAAATGCAATTTATTCTCTTTGATCAAGAAATTCCACCATCTGTTGTTCTTTCACAAATGTGGTGACTGGTGACCAGTGCAGAAAATCACCTCAACAACTGCCGACCTGACTCCTCACATCTCTCATTCAATTCAATCTCCACTTTCTTTTCAACTTTATTTATTTAATTCCATCAGACTGACTTCCCTCCACGCTTCTTCATCATGAATTCTAGACAGGAATTATTTTCCTCTGCTCTGCTTTGCATTGCATCCCAGGATTTACATATGGCCGTCAGACGCTTCAGTTTCAACTTCATGAATGAGTCTGCGCGCTATGTCGTGTGTCGCGCGTCGACGCGTGTTTGTGCGTGCGTCTGCGTATACCTATGCTTGAGATGCAGATGGCTCGACTCGGCTTAATGGCCCCTTAACAAAATTTTAATAGTCTAATTTTCGTTTTTTAAAAAGAAATGCCACAAATGGGAAAGACTAAACAACAAACATGTTTGGCAGTTCGTAACTTGAACGAAGGGTGGGGGTACATTCCTTCGGCCAAATGACATATCTGACTATTAAGAAATAATTGATGGCGATATCTGACTAATCCTCATGGCGAATGTCAAATCCACGTATGTTTTTATTTTATTTGTAGCAAAAATTTGGAAATAACGTCAGAAATGGATAACGAAACATGGTGATTGAAATGTCAAATTTCAGAAGCTTAGCAACAAAATTATGCTCAAAAATAGAGTAAGATTGACTACCTAGCCTGACCAAGTCTGACGATCATGACAAAAAACTAGTACCGATTTAATTTGAATGAGGATATGGAAGAAAGCCAAAATGTCATGTGGACATGTGGTTCCTTTTTTCATCAAAAATCTGGACAAGAATTTGGGTGAGTTAAAAAAGTGTTTCTAATGTAATACTCCTGGTGGTGATTGTGACTTCGACGTCACGTCCAGAAGTCGCCTACCTTGTCTTTGGCTCATTTGCATGATGCAAGATGTTTTGTCCAGGATAAGGTAGTGATGGCAGTACAATCAACTGAGACTAACACGTGTAAGCTGTAAAATACCATCGGATTAGTCAAGAAAAGGATTAAGATTATCTGGGCCCAGGTCAATCCCTCAAACGACTAAAGTCAAGATACACATTTATCCTCCTATTTCAAAAAAAAACTTAGTACACCTGTTGTCCGGGATTCCCCAAACCTGGAGGACATCCCAAATTACGTACACAGACACCACACGTAATTGATCCGGATACTAACTTTGCATAAACAATTGGAATTTATTCACATTTCTATCATGTTGTGCTTTACAAAAAACAATAGCAAGGAATCGGTGCAGTGCAAATAATACCGGTTTTCAATCAGTTGTTATCTTTCTTACACCAGTTACCCTCCCAGAATTAACCAGTACTTGAAATTACCATTTTTTGTACTAACTGAAGTGATCAAGTTGTGTTTCGTCAAATGAAATTATTGTATACAAAAGTAAGATATACATTCCGTGGCACTTAGAATTTGAGACTTATCGCCGGAAATCGAATTTTCGAAAGATGATTGAAATGTATTAAACCGGTATGGCTTGTATATTCCATTCCGCTTGAAAAGGGATACCCCTAGTAGTAGGACGACACTCAGATTCAAACTTTTAAAGCAACAATCTCATCAGGAGGCCAGATGACCAAACGTACAAAAGAAGGTTCAATGGTTATGAACCACCCTGTAAGTTTATAAAAAACTTAAGTCCGGTCTTTGTTTTTCTTAATTGTTATCGTATGTCTAAGTAATACGTAACAAATAATGGAGAGGAGTAGAATGTTGGTGTTTTAAGATTCTGTGGACGTGAGCCCATAAAGTGTCATCCCTTCGGCTGTTAATTTAAGAGTCCGACCTCATCCCTTTTTCTACAGGGTAGAATATATATTTTTCAATTAAACGCAACAAGGCATAACTACACCTGAGGAAGGAACAAACAAAGTGCTCTAACTCCTCAGAAACCCTAATTAGTCTCCTGGATCGCAATAACACTTAAAGAACATGATGTTACAAAGTAGTGTACAGGTTAAGATAGGATTCCAATCCTTAAAACATTACAATTACATACGTCCCGCCTGCATTCTTCTTTCTTGTTACCTTCCCACATATGCTCCGACGCTAATGAGTTGGAATGAATGACCTCGTCCTCTTCATTTTTTATACATCAATTACACTCTTAGAATTACAAGGAGTAGTATTCCTCAGTCCGGTCTTTAATATTCACTTATATAATATTGACCATAAAATTTCAATATATAGAAGTATCAAAATTAACAAGGAAGTCCCATTTTCAAACGATCCAATTTTTTGATGACCAATCTGGCAATTATAGCCTTAAGTCAGTTTTAAGGTTCCTTTTAAGGTACCATGAGTGAGGTGAGCCTAAAAACGCAGATTAAAGCGCCAAGTGTAGTTTGTTATCATATTATTCAGTGAGGTGACGATCTCCATAAAACAAGGACGATAAACGGCTCAAATTTCTGAAGACAGATTTTGTCAGAATAAAAAAAAGAAGAGCTCAAGTTGTTAAAGAGTTTTTTATGACGGTCAGTAGAAATGTCATATGTCCAATATAATAATAATATATTCTGGTGAAACTTGACTTTGGGCTTTGACTCCACTGTCAAAGTTTATAAAATTTAATATGCAATTGTTGGCAGAATTGATAGTCTGATAGTCCACATGTAATATTAATTATAAATATATATTATTTTGATATGTCATATGATTAATTGAATTAAAAGAGTGACACTCTCATCACGTTCTTGACACGCGCTGCTCCCTCGCATGAAATCAAGGAAATGCGAAAGGAAAACCCAACCCAGTAGGCAAATAACTTACTAACATTAGCGTTAAGTTAAATGACAAATTAAGTCTTTGAATTTAAGTATGTTGAAGAGTAAAAAGATTAATGGGTTCACTCCTGGTCGTCTTTCGGCGCCTGAGCTAATCATTTTTTAAAACATTCATATCATCCACACCCTTCAGACGGTTAGACTACTACTTTTAATTGCGATAATGATTTTATTTTATACATGCTAACTAACTATGATTATGATTACTAAGTATACACAGAATTAAAGTTATGCGGATGTTCAAACATAAATTGAATGTGTGTGGCAATAGTGATTGATGATTAATTAATACACATAAGATTTTATAATTAATTTGTATCTTAACGTCAAACAAATAAATTCAGTTGTCAGTGACTGAGGAAAAGATCTAAGATTTCATGACGAAATCCCAAAATGGGATTTGAAGGAAACTTGAGACAGAATCAGAAATTTAAATCTTATGTAATATATCAACGAGACCGTTAAGACAAGACTTCGGAGAACTTCTATTACCGCTCGAGATTGAGATAACCATAATTTTTAAAGTGTCGGGACTTAGAAATTAGAATAATATTTTTGCGTAGCGTGTGCATATACATAGATACATATGTAGTTGTGACATTGTGGTGATGGTGGGTGACCCAACCCACCCTCACCTTTGCCCTCCTGATAAAGCACAATATCTAATTACCTTGGATTTTTTACTCCTTTTGCCCTTCGGGTTGAATAGACGCAGTCAGTTGATTATAATTTTAAATGGAAGTTTAGAGATGTATACTACAATTTATGGAGAAAATTCCAACATTTTACTTCACACTAACTTTGTTTAATCCAAAAATTTTGTAGTTTTGAAGATTTCAGATTTATATACTTTTTTTAATTTTTACTATAGGCACAACTACCCAGGGTATCCGAATTGAGCAATTCTGGCAACTGTTCTTATATTCGAATAATAATATTATTGACCCTTTTTGGTCAATAATTGGAATTGGATATTTTCGTACATCATTTCTTCATGATTTTGCTCACCGGAACTTCAAAAACTATACAGTCAAGGAAATTGCAACGTTTGAAAAACAGGCACCTTTGACCAATTAAGATCTTGATGTGTGATGTACCGTTTTAGGCAAGAGGCGCCGCTAACTCACTGCATCCCGAAGGCTATAATCAAATGAATAGTGGAAGTTGTCCTTATTTGTCAGTTCATTTCCCTAACGTAAAACAATTGTTTCTTTCTACGCATCCTTTGAGTTAGACCGTTTTCGGACATTCAATCCTTTCAGAAAACCGGTCATGAACCAAAAACGATTGACAGAATATGTAGAACCAAGGGACACCCAGTGGACAAAAATGTTAATTGTGGTAATTCTTAAACCCTTTTTTTATGTAGATTTCCCGTATCTAATAATTCGGAGGAATCTCTTCGTTAGTAGATTTTCCGTCAAGTTGACTCTTCTTTTGACGTTATTTAGCAATTTAGTGACATTTACATTTATTCCTTAATTTCATTTGCAAATAATTAATTTTTAATTATATTGTAATGATCATTGTTATTACTATTTGAAATAAACAAGTTTAACCATAATGTTTAACGAGATTGGTTAATTAATAAAAAAAAAACTTGTAGAACTTGAAGATAATGAGCATCAATAACACAATTTAGATGTTCACAAGTTCACACTGGTTAGGTCACCACGTCGCCATCATTAAAACAAATGGAATTGCCTCTTGCCTCTAAAGCGCATCTCGTCATAAATTCTAGACGTTTCATAAGTTTCGAATTTCAGATGCACGCGACCTTCGCAATGCCGAATTGTACACCATAAATGCATCATCACTACTCGGATTTTGTTTCTTATGTCCGGACATCTCAATTTCACAATCAAAACTAAGTCTTGATAGTATTTGGTTATTTTTGCCCTATTTTCAATCTGCGCAATGCAGCTTGAAAATGATCTTGTGAGGTGTTAATCATAATCCTGTATGTTACGGCCTGAATCATAATGATTTGATTAGAAACAAATAAAGGACAACCTCCTCAGTCGTTTCAATGCTCTCTTGAGTGCAGTGATCGTTTGTAATTTTTTTTATAATTATCATTTTATTCCTTCTTTCCTTACAATGCAATAGAATAGTCACGAAATTCCTTTACAAACGATGGAATTTTTCTCTTAACAAAACCAACTAACCAGTTATGAAAAGATGACCACTTTAATATTCGTATTACAGTGTGGTTAATAATGTTGGTCTCCGAATATATTTAAGTGAGATGTAAATTTTTATTAAAAATTTGGTTTTGATTTCACCAGTATATGGGTTATTTTCATTCTGCTTTTGATCAATGGGACCCTATTTGTTATAAAATGCATATCTCATTTTACCATTTAGCTTCCAAATGATTATGAACCACCCTAGGACGTGAATGCATACAGGTAGGTACATCATTGTAGTGCTCGGGCTCAACCTCTAATTAACTCTCACTAGTTTTTGCTTTGCAGGTAAGGTATGGAACAACAAAATGAATCGAGACGTAAAAAAAAATAACAATATACTTCAGACTTCAGAGACCGGTACAATACATTACTGACTAACCAGTAACTACTTACCGCTGCTGCTGCTGGTAGGTGTATTCGCATTCTCATAAGTTATACAGATTTGCAAGTTGAATAGTCAGAAAAAAAAATTTGGCCACACCAAATTACGCTTCCACACGCATGATGATGCTCACCGGGGGTCACTGATTACCTCCAGACGCATTCTCGTACTCGTGTCACTCAAGAAATCTTTCAAACTTGAGTCTCTACGTCATTCCCTTCAAATTCCCCAATTTCCTTCTCGTCTAAATCAATCACTTGATCGAATTCCTTCACTCAATACCGGATTCACACCTTTTTCTCCCACCTAATCAAGATTTCAATCGACCAGTCAATCAACCGTTACTTATTCCTGGGGATAAATTGACATTCACCGTCAAGCATCCGCGTATATTTCATAGATATTGTTTTGGTTGTTGATATAGTCTCTAGGAGGTACCCCTAGTTGTAGGGGAAGACTTCAGTCGAGATAAACTTAAACTTATGCCATAATGCATGATTTCACGTATTTCTTTCACTAATTTGACCTAAACCTAACCTCGCCTCAATTAAATTGTCATGAGTTTGAATTATAATAAAAAAAAAAGCGAAGAAATTTTTGGCTTACCATGTGGAGTAAGTTGTTGGAAATCTTGGACCCGTAAGATGGCGTTTCTTCGCCGATCCCTAGCCCCATAGTATTGTGTCCTTTCAAGACTCCTTCTATGCCGTACATTGGTCATGTACTCCGTGTAAGCACGGACATACTCTTCCCTGCTGATGTTTACCTGGAAAATGAACGAAACATGATTTTCATTAATGAGAAGTTTTAATTAATTTAGCCCTAAATGATATCGCGTGAGCTAAGGATCCCTAATATCCCTCGATTGCTAATCAGAAATCGGCCTTTCATCCAGCCTTCTTTAATTGCATTTTCTTTGGATCTTATCATATATAATGAAGTTATAATAAATGATGCGATGTGGTCAAGTATTCGAGTTGTTCTTGTTTTGAAGGATCCAGTTGCGGGGATAATCCGGAAGAGGTTTTTAAGCCAGATGTCGATCAACAGGTGTCCAATGTCCAACATTCCTTCATTGTTTTATCCCTTTGTTTCTTTGTTTTGTTTTTCTAACCCTATCAAGTCCACTCCTACCTACTACTACTACCTGATTTAAGTAAAATAAAATTGCAATTACATAATACACTGCAAAGCAGCCGTCGACAGACGCCGGTGGTTACAGAGATCAGGTTGTTTATCATTTCCCCCCCGTTGGCATGATCCTCACGCAATAGCCCCAATTAATTACTCAATTTATTTCTACTTTATGAGTTTTTATATTGGATTTAACTCATCAAATTCGGTCTTAGTTCCCCAAGGAATTTTTATTGGAAAGAAATAGACACATGTCATGGCTAGAATTCTCGGAATTTGCCATTTTGTCCATTCAGATAATAATCTAGTCCAAGCAAGACTTTTCCGGATTCAATATGATATACGATCAATTTCTGCAATTCATTCTGCGTCAAATGAAACAATGATATATGCATCAAAACTCAGATAAAAAAATGTCGGGGTTACTTATTTCATATTGAAGATGAACTTATTAGGAAAATTGTAATTTTTTTTTGCCAATTCACCAAGTTTTTTTAATCATTTTTTTTTCGAGGAATCAGTTACTGCTGGCGATAACTTGAAATCTGTACTTGAATTGAGTCTCTGCTTCAGATATGACAATAGGCAGTCAAGATAATTGCATTTGGTAGTCTAGACTACATATTACGAATAATGTACGATATCCAGAGGTCATAAGAAATGAAAAGAAAGCACATGATTGAGTTCGAGTGAAAAAAAAAGTTACAAAAACCGATCCATCGTAGTAAATTCTAGTGAAAGTCAGTTTGGAGTATGCAAGGGTCATTAACATGAAACGGGAACTGTAACCAAAATAATAACTTGATGGGTTTCTGTTTGTAGAGTAAAATATGCAAAAGAAATGAAGAAAGGAAGAAGTAAATAGTAAAGTTCATAGTTTTGCTTCAATTCTTTGTTGTAAAAAAGGTTCAATGTATGCATGATTGCATTAAGTTTGCAATTCTGCTCCTGAAAACGAGTGTCCAACAGACTTTTTACGTCAGATTTCCTACAACAATGCCATTGCCGAAAAACTTTGCATTGTATTGTATTCATTTGATTTTATTTAAATGTCATTCGTGGGGTTTCCCTTCCTTCCTCTCTTGATTTTTTATAAAACCAACTATGGTCATGTTTTGATTTGTTACGCTTTGCTTTAGTCAAACAATAGGAAAAGGGCAGGAGAGGAAACAAAATCAGCGCGTGTGTCTCAACCTGTCTTAACGTTTTTTTTTGTTCAACCCAAATTATAAATTAATTGTTTACAAGTTTTAGTAAATAATCGTGGATGACAAATTATGATGAATTAATGAGAAGCTCATGAGTTTAATTGTTGTGAAAAACTAATTGTTTCAACTCATTCTAATTTATTGTTAATCTTTTCACCTTCATTCGTAGGGAACAAGAGTTTAATCCCGTAATTAATGTCAAGGATAAAATTAATGTTATAAATATAATTTATAGCAATAATTTAAAAAATAATTCTTAAAATAATCCATTAAAACCAGTACAGTCCCTATAAGTCTAAAACTTTCCCAAATCGAGCACAACAGAGGGTTAATTTTGAATTGAATGAATGGAGAAAATGTGTTGGGAATGTCCCAATAGTTATAGTAAGTAGTACAAAAGTCTTAAAATCCAATGGGGATTTTCCAATTCCCTTGTTTAGAAATTGAGACTGAAACGGACTCGGCAATTTTGTAATTTACAATCATACGCCTTCCTATTCTAAGAAACAATGAGGATTGTTGTACTACATTGTAGTTCCCAGTGTGTAGAGCAGAGCTCTACTTATTATACATATAATTAATTATACAAACAGTAATTTAGTCCTTCAATTGTTACGTTTTACTAAATGGTATTTTGTGTCACCTGGGCTACTGTGACCAATTTGGACTATTATGTGGTTGTAAACTACGCTCCTCAGGGCATGAGAAAACCCCACAAGGTTATTCCCCCATATGAAAGCGAAATCTTTCAATTGTGTGTCAATAGTGAAGTATACATTTTTGTAGAGAGTCCTGTCAAAAATCTTGCGACAAAACCCATAATCAACTGTACATATCTCACTTTTTTCAGTCAGTGGACGAATTGGTGGATCAAATAGGGACGAACCACCCTGTACATTTTACTATTTAAAGGGAAATTGAAATTCTTCCATACCATGGTAGACAAATATGTGTTTATTTTAATAGTTGGCTAATTTGTATCCGTCAAAAGTTTTATGGAGCCATGGATATGACACAAAAATGATTAAAAAGTCAAAAGTCTTTCACTGGAACATCCTTGTGACAAATGACACTCGAAGGTCGTGAAGAGTGGTGAAAAAAGTTAAAAATGTGACTGATTAAGAGCTGAGTTTAGATTAAGAAATTGGAATTGAAATGTACAAAGTACAATCGTCCATGAAAGAACTGACACATTATACATTTATACTTAAAGACACAAATTGTTAGTTTTTGCGATGAGGAAGGAAATCAAAGATTGGCCTGGCCTGAGAGCCGCACCGCGGTGTAGTGCTGTATAAATGTTAGATCAAAAAGCATGTCTTGTCAATAAAATTGTACCTTTTAACTATGTATATTATTTTTGCTGAATTTTGCATTTAATTTAAAGAACTAGTTTTTTTTCTGAAAGGATTTGAACCACACCGCCCTTGTGTACTAAAAAGTCATAAATGATGATAGCGGATTTTTAAAACGTTTTTCATCACATTTTACAACGTGTGTCTCACCTCGCCCTCCTTTCCTTTTACTTAAGACAACAACCCCCCTATAGACTATGATTTAATTTTTATTGAGTGTGTGCAATTATTTAATTTCTCCTTTGAAATGTTTCCACTTTTAATGGGTCGGGTCTTGTATTCAATTGTTTGTGATTGCATCCTGTTGAATCAAAAATGCATAAAGACCAGGCATCGCAGCGCAGCGCAGGTGCGTTCGTGAGATCACATTTTACGACCACGCATCATTCCTGGATTCGTGTCACATTAAGTCCAAGATTTTAATTAATTGAATGATTTCTTGTGTACGAATTTTAGTTTTTTGGCAAAGTATTTCATTTCAAATATTTAATACCTTTTTAATTCATTTTTTAAATTTTCCGTTTGTCACGACCTAATGGAACCAGCTTGACATGTGCACTTTGATCTGTCCCTACCGCTCAACCTGCCTAACATGTTACAAGTAACTTGAAGTAACATAAAATTTTGTACATTTCTAAGTAGAAAGCGCTCACTGGCGACATTGTTGAATTCTCCAAAAAATGTATATCTGCGATTTCTAAAGCTCCCAGTGCCACTTATATTCACTAAGGTACCTCCGTCTTGGACCTCTATTGAATCCCTTCTAAAAAAAACCATTCACTTGAGGCCGCCTTTAAGAAACCTGCACCAGACGCCCTCGTAAAAAGGGGTGATCAATAAGTATGGTCCGGTCTACATATACAACTTAAGGGGTGATAAATAAGTATTGTCCACCCTGTACATATAGTTGAAGATACTGAACAAAAGCATTTGAATGGATGAATGAACTGATTACGGATTTTGAATTATAATTTTTCTCAAGAACATAAAAATCCCAGCAGGAGGGGGGTCATAATATTTACATCCGTCCGTAATACATCGGTTAGCCCCAGCCATTAACTTTTTCACACTCAACACAATAAATCACTTAATGAATTGTTTTCCTTCTAAGCATGTATGTGTCTTATGGGAAACAACTTCATTATATTTCTAAATCTTAAATGCACCTCGTGGAGTGTATCATCATCATCATCATCATCATATGGAGTATCAAGTTTTTTAACGTTGACTTTTTTTGGCACGGTCTCATGTCTACAGTACTATATCTACGTACGTGGCTTGTGGCTAAGCTTTGGTTATGGCTATGGCTAATCCCAAGGTAATCCAACAACTTGATGGAGATTACAGATTTAAAACTGAGTAAGGATACACCTGAACGGAACTGGGGTTTCCCCAAACTCAAGTAAAAATGATCAAGATCCTGGAATCCCTGAGATTTTTCCTATAGGAAATGACATGGCGAGAACAAAGTCAAAAACCAGAACTAAAACCAAAACTAACAAACTAGTATAGCTAAAATACTATAAAAAATTAGAAAAGGACGTCCGGGTTTTGTTTGCTATATTATAAACTAGTAGATCAACATTAAAAAAAAATAAAAAACAACACAGGAGTCCTAAATATTATCTTTCTAATCTAATCTTACAGACAGTCAACTTCAACCTCCATCTGCCGCAGCAATAAATGGACAACATTTTTTTTTGCATTTACCATTACCCCCTCCCCACTCCTTTCATGCACCGAAAACTTGTTTGTTTGTTTTGTTATGATTAATCAAATAATATTATTTATTAGTGCACATTTTATGCATATTATTACTTGTCAACCGACTTGAATTTCCTTACTAAAAAAGTTAAGGTTTTTTCTTCTGCACCAGAAACTGCATGTGACAGTTGACGGATATTGACAGTATCAATTTGGCATTAATCAATCTAAACTTGCATTTATTTCTCATTCATTGGATTAGCGCTGGTGCTGGCACTGGCGCTTCCTTGAGGCCAAAAGTTCAAAGGAAAAGAAAGAAATGCCTCAGATTTTATAAAAATTTTAAACTCATGTCTTTTTTTGGTCAAGTTTTCTGAATACGTGTACCTAAAATCCCAGTCAGACTGCCGAAGTCCAAACGGCTGATTTCTCCTTCAATTTTGTAAGGGAAATCCCAAAGCGATAAATCAATGAAATCATAGACACATCGAAGGATCCGCCAATTTATAGACGACAAAAAAAAATCTAGTTTAGTTTCGGTTAGCCCAGATACTATCTCCAATCAAGTGCAAAGTAATTTAAATGGATCCGCGTCTGATTTTCAATCAGTGGATTACATAAATATGTGCATAAATTAGTTAATTATTATGACGTCATTCCAACCATGATTTCGGCTGTCATATTTATTTGAAGAAGAATTACTCAGGTAGTCAGGATTGAATTCAATCGTCATAAATTCATGATTTAAAAAAAAATGAAAGTTTGGTCAGGTTTAGTCCTAAAGGTTCGGTTCGTGTCCTCCATTCCCATTGAGAGCAGAGACAAAACAGATTCAAAGAAAAGATGAGCTCATTCATGGTGGTCACCTCATCATGATTACGATTAAGATCAGTATCAGATCAGGACCCGACTGACTGACAGTTCCAACGCCGGATTCTGTCACGCTTTAAATTCAAAACCTGACTTCAAAACCTGGGTTTCTTTCTAAACTCCCCTCAAGGAAAATAAATCTTATTCAATAACTCAAAACATAATGTGATAAGTCATTCAAATCCAAATACACGAACATGTGCCATAAGCAAATGGTTAAATTAAAATATGAACTAATTCTCCTTCGGCATTTCCCTTCGTCTATAACTCCAACTAATTAGTTCACACTTCATTCAAAGTTTGAGAGATTAACCGGTGATGATGAATGACTAAGTTCTACACTAATCATAAGAAGGAGGAAAAAAAAACTAAACACCAAAAATATCTATGATCTTGCCGACAAATGATCACTCATCTTTTCCTACGCCTCCGCAATCTTAATTTTCAAAGTCAAAGTTCAAAATAAGCTGGGAGTCTTCTGGGTCAGCATTGCTCCGAATCTGCGGCGAGCATCGCACGTGTCAGACATGCGTGGGTGCACTGAAAGCCACGTGCGTGAGAAAATTACTAATACGAGTGTCTCCGAACATTCCCGAAACCTAGGGATGACTAATCAGAGTGCTTTAAAAAGTTTGTCTGATTTGTAAAGTGCGTCTGGATGCTTTTATTTTGGTTTTGAGAGATGATTGGCATGTTGAGTGTCTCTTAAGAAGGAATAACTACACGATGACGAGCATAATGGTGCGATGACGCCATCGCGCTTCATGCACGGGGATGACGACACCACCCCCAGGTTCATTTCCTAATTCAGTGGCTGGTAGAATAAATTATTTTGGAAACTCAAATGTCATTATTTTTAAACCTTTCCTTGAACCCATGCACTGCCTAATTTGTCCAGGAATGCGAATTCGCAATAGATTTTATTTCCAAAAACTGTAGAAGACTTAAGACAGACAAAACTTGACGGCCATGACACCCACCACAATGTTAACAAACTTTGGTGTGGTTTAAGAAAGTAAAAAGAACTTCCGTCCCTTTTTTTAACTCAAGAAAAGAAAGGCGTGAGCGTTTAAAGAATTTTTGCCGAAGCTATCGCTATAGGTGTCTGGATGTGTATTGTGTACATAAACATCTCACCAGTCAATCAGTTGGGTAATCAGTGGGTCTCTGGAATTTTTATAACAAACAAAACAAACGGATGACTCATTTACATAAGGCACCAGCCTCACAACCACACACATCCACAATTTATTTGGCCCACCACGTTGTTGTGAGCCAATTTTAGAAAGTGAGAAGACAATTTGCAATTGAATTTGTTTTAATTTTCTCCTCGTGTCTTCAGTTCTGACATAATTTTAACTATTTTTAACTTCCGCATGCGTACGGATTTCCAGATTTATTTTCAAGTATATTGGAGAAATTTTTAATTGTGGTCCGAAAAATTAACGTTTCAAAATTTTAAATTTTATTTCCTAATAATGTTCCCACGCTGTTTGGAAAAATCTGCAATATTTTTTGCTAAAATTCATTAAAATTTAGGGTAGACTATACAAGGCCGAATCTGAAATTAAATTGTCCTCATTTCCGCATTACATCCTGAACCCTGACATAATTTCAATTATTTTTAGTGCACGTGGCACGTGTAACTAATCAGGAAAAAAATTCCAAGAACCCTTCATATTTTTAAAAATAGTCCGATTATTTCATAAAAATGTGGTATACGTAGACAAGGGCAAGTCAAATTGGAAGGAATGCGGTATGTGGTTGCGGTGGGACGAAGTGCGGTCTTAAAATTTTGAAACCGGAAATGTGTTCATAAAAATACAAGGCGGGTGGCGCTGTGTCTGACTATGACTATGTCCATATTTGCTACCTGGTGAATGTTTGGAGTTTCCATGCAATTTTTGCATAAATGTTATGTTGTATGAGTAGGAGGTTGAGTGAAACTATCCATGGTTTTAACTTTTAAAACGTCTAAAACAAAAACGAGGTGGGGGTTTGTTTACAATAATCTCAGTTCCGCACTGTTCTACTATTTTAGCTGGCATCAGGCACTTTTTTGGTGGTAAGATTAACACTGCCCACCCTGCCCACCTTATTTCGTCTAGTCAAAAAATTTGAATGGGCTCCTGTACGGATTAACCAAAGTCAAAACACGCGAAAAAATGCGAAGTGCGAAATTACTGTATCGTATGGTTCTGACACTCGGGCGTTTGTGAATGAATAGTATTTATTCCGGTCATGGCAAGGGTCACGTGTGTGTGCGTGTGACTTTGAAATATTTTGATTATTTATTAACCCTCATGATGATGAAGATGATATTTTAGATTACCTCACACTTTACTTTTAAAATATAAGGTCGGCCGGCCTGGCGCCGAAGTTAACCTACGCTAAGTCTTAAAAATTCCATTCCTCGCTTTTTTATTTTATATGTACATTATTTTGGGTCTGCTTCCAAAGTTGATTTTTTTGTAGATGGACGTAGCCGTACAAGTTGACATTTAATTATGACCGTGTAGGTTGACTTGTCGCACGACACGACACATCCGCATATTATACAAATTCAACCCCTCAAATAAATTCCAAACCTAATTAGGAAAAGGTGCGTGTGAACGTCTATTAATATTCAATTAGTCTCAGAAATATCTTTCAAAATTATTTTACGCATGATGCGATTCCCTGGTCACCGCACCCTATTAATATTCTGACAGGGGAACCTCACATACTGATACACTACTGTCCCATTTTTGAAAACCAGGGAAGGAAGTATTTTTTATAATGTCTGTAGCATACGTAATGTACTATGCCTTGGTCGTGTTTATTTTGAGCATTAGCATCTCTACCCCGTCAACGACACCAAACATAATTTTTTTTTGTCTCAAACACACACAAAAACTAACACTAATAAAACAAGTCAGTCAGAAGTCCCAGTCAGGTATTCCCCATCACATCATACATAAACAGACTACTTGAGAGTCTTCAGATTAATAGTCATCATTCCTGGTCCACACAAAAACCGATATATGACTGACACGAAGATAATATTTTGAATCTTTCATCACACATGTATTTTTCTTACAGGGTGTCCCATATTTGTACAATTTACACGTGCCGTACGCGTACGTTCATAATATTTATGACATCAGATTTTAGACCATGTTGAAATTCCAGGGGATTCTATTCTTGAAGTGTGACACATTTAATTGAGACACCCTTTGCCTGTACATTTGCATTGGGTAACCTAATTGCTATTGCCCTTAGCTATTGGCACATGCTGGCGTAACCAAGTTCAAAAAATCTAATAATACTAATGAGTCAAAATAAATGAGTTTTTTCTTTGTCTTTACAATAATGGATGGCACAAGAATCTCTACAGATTTTTCTGTCTTCATCTGGATTCATTTTTATTATTTGTTGACATTATGAGTAGGTGTAGTAAATCCTGACATCCACGGCACTTTTAACTCCATTCATGTCCCCATTCATATTCTTCTAATGCAACTTCCACTCATTATTAATTTTAATAGCTTTGCCATTCATTTAATGACCCCAGTTCGTCCGGGAATAACCCTTTCATTTATTAATTATCAGAAATGACCAAATTCATTGACACAACGAATGACCTCACATTATTTACAAATCCACTCGGTGTCAACAGTTACCACCACAAATTCGGGAGAAATTTACTAAAAGTTTTCTTTTTTCGTCAGATTTCACTTATTTCTAATTATCAAAGTTTTCAGAAGGGTATAATTGGAATAGACGTAAAATTCTGGGGCAAGGTGGGACTTCCTAAAGAGGCGCAGATAATTCGGGTTAATATCTTCATAAACTTTGTTGGATTCAAGAACTCAACATCTTGATTTTATGATGATCCCACGCTCATTACGCAGAAAAACGCATAAAATTCTAGGGATCGGAGTTTGAAAAGTATGAATTTGTCACGGATGAAGAGGTGATAAATAATGACTGGTGCTTGGAATATTCTATGAGGGCACAGGAAGAAACTACTAATCATAATAAACTCATTTCGAATGTGATGTGTGTTGAGTAGAAATATGTAGGTAAAGGTTGTCCAATTCCATGCCACGCGTTATAACAAAATTGTTTTTTGTATTTTACATCTCACCGACAGTGAGTGTCTGATTAGCAATTTTTTTCTTGAGTAATGCGTACACTCACATTTATGTATTTTTTTGTTAGCGTGACTCCACAACAATAGTGGGCAACAATGTACTAGTGATGGTGATGGATTTTGGACAACGCTAGTACAGTCACATTTTGAAATGGAAGCACTTAAATTTAATATTTTGATAATCATTTTCTATGCTATATTGCATGGCACGGGCTCGCTTGGATGATAGAGCGAAAACACAAATTTATGTGGTGTCAAAATTCAAAAACCGCGTCCATTCCTCCATTCATAACAAATTATCAGTTTTGACTTGATGCACGATTTCTTCCCAGCTGAACGTGAATAATTATTTTTTTTCCCTTTCGTTTTTGAATTTCAATGAGTTTACACCAAACAAATTTACGGATTTAGCTTTAAAACAGGGGAAAATTATGGATAATTATTTTACAGTCGGCTATTTTCTTGAAAATAGTTTGAATTTTATGTTAGAAACTGAAGAAATTTGAAACTAGCCTAATTTCACGAAATTGCTGGTGGCCAATTTTCAAGAAATCCGGACATGGGATTTCACCGGTAGCTTTAGCTTTAGAAAAGTTGACAAAATTTTGCCCAGAATTTTGAAAATTAAATTTTCAAATTCTAACTGTACCAGTTTCTAATATTTTTGAATTTTACCACCCGAAAAAAAGCTTCAAAAATGTCATCTTACCTCTGGTCTATTTTTCTCGAGTTCGACACTCAATCCCAACTCCGTTAAAATTCCTTCTCTCATTTTCTCCATGGCTAATTGTTTCTCAAGTTCCTCGGAATGTAGATCTCCAGATTCACCGGTCTCTGTCTCTCGTGACAGTGACTGTGACCCCTGACCCGTGGTCACTGAAGTTGACATGGGTGGAATGAATAAATCAGTAGGTGATGATGAGGGGACTTGGACGACAGAAGGACGTCCATCTGTGACTCTGAGACAAATTAGTGATGAGAGAAGTGAGAGTGAGATGAGGATTGACATGGACACCGGTCTTGAGGACGGTGACCGTGACCTCGTCCATGACTTGAGATAATCGTAAAGATACTGGACAAGTATCATCATGATAGATAATAATCGTACGTACGTAGTATTTCAAAATAAATTACTGTTACGGGACGTGTCCCGTCTCAACAAGTTTTACTGTAACGTAACTGTGCACCCACAAGAAACCAGCACAAAAAAACTTATCTTGTCCAGGATAAAACTTTTCACCAACAAAAATCACCGTCGTATCAACTTTCACCAAAATTTCTTTTTTTTTCCCGTGATTTATGTGATTCTTCCTTTCCAGGCTAAAATGTGAGGAGCATTTAATTTAAGACATACAATAATTTATTTTTGTATATAACTTTTTTTGTCTTTGAAAATTTTTGTGTGGTCTGATGGCTCCTCCAACGACGACTGTCACTCTGACTCTTGATTTTACGAACCTTTATATGAAGAAACGATCCAACTAACTTCCCTTGTGGTTTTTCTGTACCAGAAGTTGTTTAGTAAAAAAAATCCTATGTACTGATGAGAGATGATGATGCGCTTGGCGTTCAGTGTTAGCGTTGGCGCTTTCGGCTTGCTTCCCAGTGACTGACTGTCGAATCCTTATAAATGTTGACCGCATTAAATCCCACTGTGTAAGCGACTGGGACTGTTCAACATTCCACCCAACATTTCTCATCACCACTCACGCACTCACTAACTATTTAGTCAAAAAAAAAAATATAAATTGATAGCAAATTAATTATCTGTCAATAAACATGACACGACCAACGACATGACGGCTTAGAGTTAGAGAGATATTAGATTATTCCAACTGTCCCAACAATATTATGCTCACAAATTTTTCCACACTCCACTTTCCCAATTTCTGGACAACAATTAATTATTTAAATTTCCGGAAGCGCATTAATATCTTTTTTTAAAATATCCGCACTCCACAAATAACAAAATAATGTACAATTTTAATATTTAATCTCATATCACTATTTTTGGTCGAAAATCCCAAATACGGATTTCCGGATGATATTTTTTTTATAGATTTTCAGAAAAAAATGCCAACGTTTTTTTGCACATCTGACGTCGAGTTAAGGATGACGACTGACTGACGCTGACTCACGCTCTTCCGTCAAAATCTCTTATTACACACACTCACAGCCAAAGTAATTAAAATGCTAATTAACTTTAAACGTGGACATGAGTCTTATAAACTTGGGTTTTGCTGCTGAGTGATTATTCACACCTCGACCGAATTTTTGAATGGCTAGCTCGTGTCGTGTGTCCGACGTTCCTTCGCTTTGCGTTGGCGTTCTTACAAGAATAAATATAAGAATTCACAATCTCAAGTTATGACTTGAAATTAAAATTGAGGGAAATCGTAAGAAAAATTAGTCCTAACGTTTTTGCACAGGAAATGGGAAGGATTTTATAATTCTTGTTATGAATGTTCCAATTAAGGGAAAACGTCATAAAACGTAAGCTCATCATTAATTTTTTAATTTTGAATGTTGTTAACAGGTAATGAATTTTGAGAATTGGTAATTGGTAGAGTATATTGGTGATGAAGAAGAAGTGTTTTTGTGGACTTGTATTTCACAACTGAAATAAATAATTATAATATTGTGTGATTTTGCTACGTCTTGTCCTGACTTGTCTCAGACTGATCTCTGTTTCAAATCTAATGAATGAAGAAACACTTGAAGAACGATTAGCTCTCCGCTGTGCTTCTCCCACTACCGCTTCTTAATAGACTTCACTTAAGTGGTCAACAATGACGGGGAACTTGAACCTCTTGAGTAACTTTAATTTTTTTTAACGCTGTGCATTTTCCATTTTTTTTATAAGTTGTTTTCAAAACATTTCATTAATTGTTTACCTTGCGAAAACATTAAATACTGTGAGTACTTTTATTATAAAATCACACTTCGCGGAGATAATTTTTGCAAGAAGTGTAAATAAATTACTTAGCTACAAAAACAAATTAATGAATCTACAGTTTCTGCGTACTCATTCAGAATTAAACGATGTTCTTGAATTTGTAACTTATATTGTAGAGTATGTCAAAAATACTCTGTAAGAGAAGTTTCGTTTGAGTTTGAATGATTGTGATAAGGCAAAAAAAAAAAGAAGGCGAATTTAATGAGAAGTGGACCAGAGATATTCCAAGTGCTTGTCCGACGTCTTAATCAACTTGTGTCTGTCTAAAGGCGCCTTGAATCGTGTCAAGTCCTCAAAACATGTACCTAAATATTAATATTGATAACCATGACAAATCCCAGAGTTAAGTTCAAAACACGTACGTCCGACGCCGACGGGTACAACAAATAATGATGATGATTTCCCAATTTCACTCAATACTTTCATGTACTTGACCACAGACCGGAAGTCTAGTATTTTGGTTTCTGCACGCATTTCTAGTCAATTAAGATATTGCATTGACCACAGACAATTGCCAGGCCCTGGTGTTTATAGAAGGTCAAGTTCCAATTTTCCATGGACGGGTGGTGCGATTTTCTCGCATTTTGTACAACGTAATGTCGTCCACGTGACCCCGTCTTTTTTCTCTTTGGCATTTCGGAATTCAGACATAATTTCATGTTGACCTCCAAACTAAAATTTTATTTTAAAATTAAGCGCTAGGAATAGAGTCTAAGCTATAGTAATTATTTAACTGGTATTCTATTACTAAAACTCTTCTTCGTGATTGTGTAACACTCACCGATGGATCAATTTGGGATTTATTCCTAT
>JAQFYE010000322.1:0-40264 GCA_034694305.1 Protaphorura glebata | reverse complement strand
ATATAGCAAAGTACCCCTAGTAGTGGTCCGATCAGGTTGTCCAACAAACTTAACTGGAGCTACGGCCCAAGGGTCATACTCACCGAGTTCGAAGTGTATCGGGCAAAAACTGTGAAAACTAGAGTGGCGACAGACAGACACACACACACACAGACACACACCAAGGACGATTGTATAGCTCAGTCGTTCCGCCTTTCGCAATAATACGAGGAAACCGTCTTTCAAAACCCAGGTGCTCTGAAGAAATTTTGACACCATTCTGAAAATTTTTGAAACACAAAATATCTTCCTTCCATATTTTACTAATACCTTGTGCAAACCCATAGCAAATGATGCCTCAAAAATAATAGTATGTACACATTTATACCCTGACTAGAATAGCCGGCCGGTCATCCTGACCTGAGCTTTACATTCATACGAGATTCGTTTATAAATGTTAACGAATTGTGCCAACCTGTCGGACTGGTTGATCAAGAAGACACGAGAACCATTGGTCCGGAGTGACAATTTCTGGCTGTGAGTTCGGCTGGAATCTCGTCAGTAAACCTTGGAGCCACAAGGAATTACCACAGGAATAAGAATAATTGCTACTTTGACCCAGTTTTTCCGGGTCAACCTCCATGTTCGAACGAAACTTCAGATACTTCTCTTACAGAAATGAAATTAGAGAAATTTATACATCTATAATCCGAATTGAATGTCTGTTAGGAATATCTGTTACTTTCATCGCGTTTCTGGCTGAAATTATTTGCTTTTCAAAACAAAAGGCGCAATTTGTTTGCAATTCTTATCTTATCTCCATTTCCAACCTAGCGGAGCCGTTAGGACAGACAGAAAGGAAAAAATGGGTAGAGTTTCATCATTAATCAATATTAGTAATCTGTGTGAGTCATAAAAAGTCCAGGAAATATAATAATTTTGAATGAAATAGTGAGAGCGTATTGAAACTTGGTATGGACCAGGGTGGTCCGTAACAAGTACAGTTTACTAGAGTTTACTGTTTACTGAGTACAGCTCTAGCATGATCTGATTTTGAAAAAAACAGTCGTATCTTTAATGGGTCTTAGGATTTGTTACTGGTATTTGTTACGTATCACAATCATGAAAATAAACTCAATTCATTCATTCATTCATAACGATCTATACATATAATTTGATACCACGTCTGAATGGAGTATCCGAATTTGACAGGACTAGTCTTAAATAAAGCCACTAAACCAGAAGCTTGTTCATAGATTCGAATTCATCTGATTTATATCTGAGGGACTGGCGATAATTGACGAAAAAGTTCAATAACTTTTTAGCATATGCCAATATGGACTCAAAGAATCCACATTGAAATATATAACATAAGAAATCAGATCCATCATAACTTCGTAGTAATGTTGTAAATAGTAAAGTAAAAAGTTGAATTATGCATCATTGTTACTTAGCAATTTATCCCTAATTCTAATGGCTATATACATTAGCTTGTAATCCCAAACTATGCCGTTCTTTTTGGTGCTTATATCTGTGATTTCGGGGTGTCTCGGAAATTTAATGTTTGACCTTGGTTTATTGTGCGAGTCTATCATAATATTTTATTGAAGAATGCTCATCGGATAAATGCACCACCGTATTTACACGGGATGGATCTTGAACTGTCCCAGTATCATTAACCGACTACTGATAAAATTATTGTCATGCAATGTCATGCAGGATCCAACTATAATACGTCCAAAAATCGTTACGAAAAATAATCGAATCTTCATACCACGCAACAAATCATTCCACGCATCAAAGGCATTGATTCTTTCAGAACTATGTATCAGCTGGATGCGATGCGAATATAAAAAAATTTCAATTAGTTTTGAGGGCGAAGGTAAGTTCACAGATAGCATTTTCTCAGTGCTTCTTCAAAAATAATCAAAACGGTTAGTGAGAGGCCAGTCATCCCATTAAGAAATGTGAATTTCTTCTCAGAATTAAAATCTGAACGTTCTGAACTGAAAAACCCCCGACCATTATTTCAGTATTAGTAGTTTCTGGATATTACGTCATGAAATTCTACCTTTCCAGTTATTGCCGCGAGTCTGCGAGTCCTTTTAACTCACATCAGCTTCAAGTTGTCGAATATCTCGAAATCTAAATAATGGTGAGAAATTTGTAGATTTTGGAGTGACAAATTTATGTAACACCAGTATTTACCAACCTAGGCAGATTTTTCTCGACCAAATGTATTTTCTACTCCTTCATTGTTTTCGTAAAAAAAATAAGAATTACTGTGTTCGTATTGCTGAGCAAAATGATTTAATACATTTATTCAAATTCTTGGAAATGATACTTGTACAATTGGATCACCACCGCTTGCGGGTAATTGAATCTAGCGGTATCCATCGCAAACGTCAGTACAACATGAGCGATTCAGGATGTCCTGTCCTGAGTACGGAATATCCCGACAGCGCTGATATTCAGGGGTTTGAAAATCAATAGTTGGCGCTGGGTATGGCCCCAAATTTGGCACAGGCTCCACTTTAGTTGGTTTTACAAACACAGGAGTGTAAATGATTTCTTCGTCTTCTTGGCTCAAATTTTGTGACTCAGTTGCACGACGAGTTCGAATTGTAGGTTTTCCACGATACAACTCCAAATTTGGTCTCTCCATTCTGGAAAGTTTACAAAGTTGTTGAAACATAGAGAGATGCAAAAGTCTACCACAGGATCAGACATTTCCTTATTTGATTTGAAAGAATTCAGAAGATCAAACTACTGTTCGGAATTGATAAGGACGAACAAAATGTTCGTCCGAAACATAAACAAATAAGATCAAATTGTATCTAGACATGGTAGAGCAATTTTCTGATATCTGCTTGGGATCTTGCTGAAACAGAAACGAAACATTTCCGAGCTATATAACTTACGATTTCCAGAAATCGTGATAATCGATGCGATAGAGAGTATCGGTGTCGCGGAGACTGCAAGGATGAATACAACGATAACCCTTCGAAGGTGGTGGGGGTGTAATTTCGGCCTTTTTTCCTCCTTGCTTGATGTAATCGTGGCGAGAAAGGGAACTACCCTTCGGAACATTTGGCTGACGACACATATCATTCTCCATTTCCTGGACAACTTCGGCACTTCGGAAACGGAAATCCTGGTTGTAAGTGGAACGATTGTCGAAGGGTCCACATTGACAACGTCTCTGTAAAGTGTGAAGAAGTGTAAAATAGTGTCATGAACTGCAGACAATACTTTTAGTACAAATCAGCTAACTGCTTCTTAATTCTAAACTATTTTTTAATCTATCCTTACGGTCAAGTATGGTTTGAGAGGATTTCCATAAGGTGCAGGAAAACGGGGAAGGCAGGCATCGGTATTCTTTTTGCAATAAAATGGACCCCAGTTAACCCCATTAGGATTTCCAGCGTTTCCAAGTGCATACTTGTATTGGTTCCAATTGTAGGCCGGGAAATCAATACGATTTGTTGTGTTGTCTGTACCATAATATCCCAGAAATTATAGCCGATTCAGATTGAACTTAAAATTTAAAAGTGTACTTCCAATCCTCTAAACCATTTTTGGTAAGTATTCCATTTTCTATTACCATTAAATGGAATTAAAGGAGGAACGTATCCTGAAATTGGAGCAAAATTCTCATTTGGTCGGCATAGGACTTTAGGTGTGTAATCATTTCTAGTGATAGTCTCATCACAGAATGGTGCACAAGGGTCCGTATGAAGATTGTCCTGATATTTAATTGGCTGACGCACTGCGATTGGCCAAGGGTCATCATCCTTCATTTCTACAGGTGTCTTCTGTTGTGGTTCTGGATCATGACAGGAATAGCATAACTTGTTCAACGTGCAGAATGGGATGGCTCCAGGTGATTGAATTTTAGTTGAGGTAAGCTTAGAATTAGAAAGATGGAGTTTTAACTTTTGCCTTATTAATTTTTTTTAGAAAGAAATATATTTTTGGCTTACAGGCGTAGGAATTGGGTGAGGTTTGTAAAAATGGTTATAAGTAGTACATCTCTCCAAAGCAGTTTCCGGTTTGTACCAAATGTCATTCGAGATCCAATCCGGGTAGCAAACCGCATCTGGATCGTCTTTTGGAGTATAATCTACACGAGTCATCGTGTCATTTCGCATTCGACATTTCGGGATAGAAAGATTCGTAAATCCGCGGAATGGTGGACGTCTCGGTGCACATTTTCTCGTGTGTATGGTTCCCGTAGTTGTCTCATCGGTAAATCTGTGAACAATTCCAGGTTTAAAATCTGACTTGAAAATGTTGACATTTTGAAAATTATATTTTGTAAACTTTGATCGATTTCGATTCTCATTTGGAATTAAACGCAGAGGCACGAAGTTCTTTGATTGAATTGGCAAAGGGAATTGATAAATGATTTCCTTTGGTTCATGTCAAATACACTTAGTGGATGGATACGATTCGATCTGGCAGAACAAATGAACTTTTAAATCAGTCTAGTCGTTACGCACAACTATTATTTCAACAAACGATTTTAAATTAGGAGTGAACCACAATTCGAGCAAAATTGTACAGAATACAATTTCTATTCTTACGGTTATATGAAAATAAGTTCTTCCTTTAATTCGTTAGTAAAAACGTACTCTTTGCAGAATTGATCTACCGACCATAGTCCATGTTTAATTATTTCAGAACAAGCTGGTCCGGTTGGAATGGGCTGTTTCTCAGTATAATCCGTCCGAGTTATTGTACAATCTTAAGGATAACAAAATTAATGATTTTTAGTCATGCATGTTTGTAATGGTTGAAATGTGGCTAAAAGTTCAACTTAACTATCATATTTTTATTAATGGTTTAGAGGATTCAGAATAACGTTAAAACCTGTCCCCGTGATATCCTGGACAAAGCCACCACCTTTCCAGGACTGACAATGAGATTTAGTCTCCCAACTCTAGACTACTTGCCATGTTATATTACTGGTAAGGTGGGACAACCAGTAGTGAATTATTCCAATCTCGGTCGCCTGGGACAGATTTCACTTCATAATTATAAGAACAGTACATATACATATTACATACTTTCCATGGGACATTCACAAGGATCCCAAGCGTCAGGCTCCTTTTTGTACCGGGGTTGGACACAGTGCGGAACATAGAAACTTCGATAAGTCGTCATGTCATCCAATGGCGGACAAGGTCCTTTCGGTTCCGTGCAACGATATGTCACATTGGCTGGTAACTCTGGGAATTTGTCCACACAAGGGCAAGGTGTGCGGCAGCAATCGTCCTAAATGATTTTTTTTAGAATGATACTACATTTTATCGTTCAGATAAATTGCGCGTAGAACGCAGGAATATCGTATGGAATTCGCCACCTGCGAAGCATCCAAGAACTAGTGTGAGGTATTCGTTCGGTAGTGAAAAAGGAAGCAGGGTTTGGATGCGAAGGTCACTTTTTGACCCTATAGCCGATATGAACAGGCAGAAGCCTTGGGTTAGAGTGCGCCGTGAGTAATTTGTATACGTGTCAAATGGTGAACTCCCCTTATTAAATCCTTTTCGCTTTTATTGTCATGGTACACCGAATCGCACGGGATTATGCGATCGCTGCGGTCTTCCCTTAATCGTGCCAATTTGGCAGACATTTTCTCATAAAGTATGTACGGTGTCCATAACGCTTCCGCTCATTATCCTTATAATTTCAATACGCTAAGTACTGCCAAAGGTACTGTATAATTTGACGGCAAACTTACAATAGTATTGTGGGATTTCGGATATTTGTAATCCTTCTGGTACAAAGTGCTCATTTTTTGCCAAGCTGGAGGACAACAGATCTGGTCTAACGTTTTCAGGGATGTGTTGAGATTTGCACAAGGTTCGGTGAGATCCGCCAAAGGGCTTCTTTGACAAGGGTCAGTTCGAAGGAGATCCCAACGATCCTTGAAGAGCTGCTTGTAAGGGTCCATCGTGCAGGCTGGGTCTGGGGCTGAAGGTGCACACATGGCATCTTTGTAGCACCCAAGGTTTCGTTCGGACAAGTAAGGCTCGAACGCCATGTTGTTTCAATGAGATTAAAACCTTAGGTTTTGTACTAAAAGATTATGGATGGATTTGTTCCTTAGATTACTAATTAGCTCGTGTTCTAAAATTAGTGTCGATCGAGTCTATAGAACACGATTCTTGCAGCAGTTCTTCAGCTTTTTCAAACAAACAGGTGTGCACGTTTCCTAGGGGTCGGAATCTAAGTGAGCCTGCAATCACATTCAATAAAAAGGTGATGTCGGCCTTATGAGAGTGTTCAAACAGAAGTAGACCGAAGCAAGCGAAATGTAAAAATTGAATTTCTGAATTTAAAAAAATCAATCTCCCTGATTCTTTCACTCAATTTGAACTCTCATCAACCGGTGCGTCTCATTTGTAAGACAACTAACAGAGTCATAGTCGAATATCATAAGCGTATAACTTAGCCTGAATTTCGATGCATAAACTATTCTATATGGCCGTTGAAATCAGTTACTATTCTATATGGTCTATGTTGCGCTGGGTCTTAGAATATTCTCGAATTTTAAAAGAATTACGACCACATATATTTTTGTTCAAAATTAATAATTTCTTTTGGTGCTATATTCGATATAAAATCGCAGATGAACTATTTAATGAGTAATTCAGACGGATTCTCCAGGGATCAATCTCACAATCTAATTTTTATTACATTTGAACTTTCTCGAATAATTGAGTCATAAACAAAAAACAGGTGATCAGGTAAATATTTTATCCAAACTAGAGGAATACTACAAGGTGAAACATATTATTGGTCTTCATATCCGGCCAAACCCGGCGTATCGGGTTTGACACAAGACCTCCCGAGAGAGAAATAGAAGGACGTAACTTTGCAAACCAGTCCTTCTTGACAGTCAATGTTCTCATTGCAAGAATTGTCCAACGGTGTCGTATGAATTTTATTTGGATCCCTGCATCTTCCTTCCAAGCAATCAATTCCATCTTGACAAACTAATTTCAACCCTTTGCTTTCTCCACAAGGGCCACCGACGTCGATAGCACATTCTTTTCCGTTCCACCTCAAGAATTCACAAGATTTTGTTAACTTTACAAAATGTCTTATCAAAATTTATATCTCACTGTTTGCTGAACACCTTTGTTTCGCAGCTAGGCAGCATTAAAGTTTCGTAGGTGATTGAAGTTTAAGAATAGTCTGTTCTGATAAAATTGCGAAGCAAAAATGACAGCAAGAGCTGCTTGGTCTCTGTTAAGTGTTGTCTGAATTAAAAATCGCTCGGGGAAAATAATTGAACAGTATCTGTAGTGAGAATCGTATAAATGAAAGGATTTCATGTATTTAACTGCCCAGGGAAGAATTGTCTGGTTCAAAATTGACGAAGTAAGATTCGTCCGGGTAAGAATTTTTCACCTCCATATATTCATTAATGTCAAATCTAATTTCGTTTCTGGCTTCCATGAGGTTAACCAGAAATATGATAACGATTTAAGCTATAGAAAAGAAGGAAGAATTTTCTGGAGAAAAATCTGTCTCAGATAAATTGTACTCATTACAACTGAATGATTTTTGTTTGGCATCACCTTAGGTTCCATGCGGCCACATCTGCGATGTACCTCAACCGCTCGCACACACAGACGTCATCCTCGCAGTTTAAGTAAACTGTGTTCTTCACAATACCGTTCACAAATCGACAGTCTTGGGAGCTGTTACATGAACGGCTGAAACCAGGGTATAACTTCGGGGCTGGTGTCGTCACGGCCGACGATATTTCAGCCACAATTATTGTCGGCCTTTCATTAGAGGACATTGACAGCTGAATCGATATGTGGAAAAGTAGTACTGTCAGAAGTTTCATTTTGAACGTCTGTGAGAGTAAAAATTACAGATAATCAGATAATTCAAAATCTACCTTTTTGTACCTATGTTTAAATTAAAAATTTGAACGCGCTAAAATTTTATTGAAATGAAATAATAAAAGTAAAATAAACTGAAATGAAGTAACAAGGAAACTCGTTTTCAGAAAAAAATCCTATTCGGAGAAAAAACCTTAGAGATCAAACGCGCCTTGACCACAAGAAAGACAGATTTGTCGGAAAATTAAAATTTCGGCTTACTGTGAAAAAAAAACAAAATAATTTAAAATGCCGACGAAACTTTCATGTTTGTGAGCAAGTGATAACAGACAATCAGCGACGTTTCCTGATAATTTTCATAGATTCTCGTATAAACTTGATGATGGAATTGTGAATAAAAATACTATATCCGTTCTCTCTTAACTCAGAGTCCATACTTAAAAATAATTGTAAACATGTAACTAACTAGTAAGTTAACTTTAATTTTTAAAGACTGGAAACTTGTGTATTAAAGTGGCTAACTATTATATTAAGTAAATTACCGTATAAAATGTTAATTCCCTTGGATAAACTGCGAAGCCTTCCCAGAACCTAAGTTGATTCACAAATTAAAAAAACACTTGGACCAAGTTTGATCGAATTCACGCACGCATAAATGTAAAGAAACATTCAGGTTACACCAACAGTAAATTCGTTTGGCGTTTGTGTTTCTAGTTATTCACGCTGCACTGCAAAAAGAGTTAATAAAAGTAGAAATATAACCGGAAAGACAAGGTTTGGAAATGGCAACAAAATTCAAGGTGATCCGAACTACCACTTACTAGACAGGCCTTTTTGTATTTCACGAAATGTAAATGTAATTTCAGGTTGTTATATACTTTCGCGTTAAGTAACGATTCTGCAGTGATCTTACTGTTATCGAAGGAGGGCATTCGTAATCATTTTGCACACGCAATTATTACGCCAATCGTAATCGGCAATTCTGCAACTCAATGTAATACAAATATTATAATTGTTTAAACAGCTGCCTATGCCACAAGTCCAAACTTTAATTTCTAAACACGCATACTTTCTTACAAGGGAGCTTTGTAAATTGCAATTGTTAAGCTGATCAGAAATTCAAGCCTATTACGGGTTTTCAGAACACGGAATCTATGTTTAGTGTGGTTAAGTATCTCGAGGTTGTCAAGAAAAATGAAGATATACATTTTGTGGATAATCATGTGAAAGTCATATTGGCACTCAAGGAACCTTGACTACTTCATTCTCTAGAGGTTAGCCAGTAGTCACCCCTACGACTTGCTATTTATCGGTTGGAGCACATTATGGCAATGTGAAGTGGGTCTCTCCCAGGGCAATTCCACGTTGTTTGGCCTCTCTCTCGGCCAAACCGGGTGGGTCAATCTATAGAGTTAGCACCCCCTTATAAGGGGGTGCTAACTCTATGGGTCAATCTCTGAAGAGGGCATGGGACGGCTATAAGGGGCACTTTGGATGCGACGTACGTTACCCGGTTGGGCCGAGAGGCCAAACAACAAACAACGTGGAGTTGCCCTGGTCTCTCCCAAGGTTGGCTCCAATGTGGTCAATCCAGGCACTCCTTTTTTGGTTGCCACAGGGTTGCCCGTCGGAAATTCATTCCTTCGAAAAGTGGAAAGTTTGAAAATTATATTCAGTACTAGCTTACCTATAGGGGAGGTGTTTTATTTATTGTCTTAGGTTGGTTACAGAAGGAGTCGGGGACCAAAGGATATGAACCACTCTTCGCGTAAACCTCACTTGGAAATTGACATAGAAGAGTTTCCGAGTTTCTCGCCATTCGTCACTGACCTCTTTGTGACCTTAAGCTCTAGTCCCTTAGCCCCTAAACTATATTCGGGCGGAAACCCGGTTATCAAGTCGTTTCCCTACGTTCTCGCGGCCGCACCTGGCAATGTTTTCTACGTTTCACGGAGGAATAATATTTAATATTTCCATATTTTAAAGAAACTGCGTAATACGATTTTAGACGCAGTAGGTTTCATATCTGCTAAAGTTTAACCGAAAATTCTGATCCAATTAAGGAAAAAAAATACCTAGGTTAAACATTTAATTTAGAAATCCAACTTGTGTGGATTGGAGTAAGATGAAATCAGGTTTCGCAGGCTGACGGGCAAACTGCAGAACCAATCTAATCGATAACTCCTACTGAAGAATAGCTCCCTAAAAAACACTTGCATGGTTAAATATCTGAAAACATCGAAAATCACTATAACTATAAGACGTGTCTGGAATTCACATTTACGTCACTTTTGACGCATCGTGTGTGAAAGTCTACAACACTAGCGGCTGAAAGATTTTACGTGATTTCATGTAGGTAATTTTTCCCGCACGGTTACAGTGAATCCTCTAAATGGTAAGTCTTTGGGAACTTCAGGTGCGAATTTCGCATGAGCCGTAAAGCTAAAAGACATTTATAACATAACAAGTAAGTTATTGATGAAAGATTTCAGTTTACTGACTTTTAAAATTGAAAATTGCAACCTTAACCTCAAAATGTATTGAATTGAACACGCTAACGGTGTGGCGTACAACTACCAAGGTTGAGTCCGCAGACTTTTCAGTCTACAGCCAATTACTGTAATGTTTTTGAACATTATTGTGATTTGTTACTCGTCTGGTGTCTACATAAAGATGTCCATAAAAAAATTAAAACTTATATTTGCATAGATAGTTCACAATTTTTAAAATCTAAGAACGTAATTGTCTCCATACTTTTTTGATTTCTAGGGATAGCGGCTTTGGGTCCTAGAAAATTAAGTTTACTGGTTATATAATATTTAAATTTAAAACAAATTTATTCCGCGTACGAGACCATTTTCATGAAATTGTACAAATTAATTGTAAAAAATTTCACGGATACATTCAACATTCTCATGAAGTTTTATCCGAAATTGATCCCGTCATTTCTTTTAATTTACAGTGTAAATTTTTTTTTCAAAAGTTAGAGTTTATAGATATAGACCTATGGAACCGATAGTTGTGGTAGTCGTAATGACTAGAAGTGATGCTACAACTTTCCCACCCGATCTACTTTCCGGACCCTCCATTTTCATACAAAACCCATCGTGTTCTTTAGGCTTTGGTGGTACACATTTGCAAATGCTGTCCACGCATTTAGCATCACCCAGGCAGCTCATCTTGCACGGTTGTCCCAACATTCCTTGATTGCCCACTTTAAGGTCCAATTTTACCAGCTCTTCTGTATCAGGTTTTTCCGTCGTCGTTATTGGATTCGGCTTTTTCATCATTTCCATGACCATTTTGACGTCTTTCTTGCAAATTCCAGCCCCACACATGTTCATGTCCATGAGATTACAACGACCTTTACTTTTTTTAATCACTTGACCTGCCATGTCGATATTCTTTTCATATTCCTCTTGATCAGCACCATTCACAGAAATGGTTTGTGTGAACTTGAAAACTTTCTGAATGGTCGATTCGTCAGGCTCCTCACAAGGACTCCCCTCTGTCAGTGTCATCAATTTTTGAATGCCCACTACATTTTCATTTAACTTGGTAAAAATTGACAGTCTCTCCTCAAAGTCCTCCACATCTTGTGGGTAATTGATGGGTTTCACATCAACTAAATAATTTGAGAGTTCAATTTCACAATTTCTTCCAACGTTTCTACCTTTGCAAGCGCAAACGCTGTAGCCCACCACTGGTTCTTCGGAGGCAAGGACGCAACTTGATTGAGTGATACACGGTGCATTTTCAAGGCCTTCATTTAAAGTATTTCCTCCGTTGTTCCCCACTTGTTTATCCTTAAAGTACGCCGTTACCTGTTCTAGGGTCCCTCTTTTCCCGCATATTTTCCAAGCAGGAATTTCACAGATTTTTGTGGCCGGATTAAGAACAGTGGGTTCTAAGCAAGTACATTTACTAGTGTCAGTACAGGAAACGAGTTTTCTGAGGTCACACAAAGGATCCTTCAATTCAGTCAATATTGCATTTTCCGCTTTTCTATAATCTACATTATTAGGTTCGAGAAGGAATTTCTTTGTATTGGCAGGATCACAAGAGTCTTCTGGGCCAAGGGTTGATAATTTTCTTGCCGTATCAGATGCTGTCATAAACCTTCGAAGACTTGAGATTGATGTGTCTGGTCCGCCAGTGTCAAGACAAGCCGGTCGAACGAAGTAGTCAAGTTTTGTACAAGGAAGCGGTTGTGGACCATCGGATTTGGCTTCAGTCGAAGGTGGACACTTTGGAACCGTTTTATCGTTCACGGCTGGACTTCCCGACATAATTGGGTCATCATCTTTGGCTAAAGATAAGGGGTCATAGTAGATTGGTGGAACTATATCCCTACAAGCGTCACCAAGTCCAAGTACACAAGTCTTAACAATAGCACCAGTTGGATCTGGAAGGTCACGCGAAATCGTACTCTTTTCACATTTACATCCTCTCGGAGAGCACGCAACGGATTTCTCGATTGGGTCACACAAGGCGATCTTTGCATCGATAAAAGATTTTTGCCAGATCAAGTATTCGGCTTGACCTTTTGGTGGCATAGCGAGCTTGTCAACGGTCGCTTTATCATACGTACAACTGTCGTCAAGTTTTCTTGTGTACAGCTTCCGAAGCATAAGTTCGTTTGTGACGATTGATTTGAGCGCAGGTCTCGTCTTCATGGCTTTCATGATGTTTGAAACTCGACTTTTCGGTATATCTGCGGAGATAACATAATTTAAAGTAAAAGGTTCATTGCATTCTGATTAATTCGAGCTATGATTTCCTTCTTTCGTTCGTGCGTTAGGCATCAAATCAGATTATTCTAGAAATGCTTGTATCTCAGAACCCAATAAAAGTTTTGATAAGATAGTTATTACATGTGTGAACAGAATTTTCATTCTAAACGAACCATATGTACCTATGTACGCAGTAATTTCTAAACTAATCGAATTTTTAAAGACGCTGTGTTGACCAGTGTTGGAATAATAAAAATTCTTACCTTTTCTTCCAACAGCCAACAGTCTCAATTCCCGTTCAATGTCAGCGTCAAACAGTTCTCCAACCACGATCATCACAAAACATACAGTTAAAATCAAAAGGAGGAGCCAGCCCTTGTTCACCATTATTTGACCTGGAAAATGAAAAAATTAGCCTAACTTTCCACATAAAATCCAAAATTTTCAACTTCGGTCACACGTTCACACTTACCTAGTTAATTTTGTCGTGTGTAGAACTCAAGTACCTTGAAGTAATTTCTAAGTCTCGACTCGAATTTCTTTTCACAGTAAATCTCTGTCAATAAAAAAAAAGTAAATTAAAAGTCAATTCCCAGCACACGCAAAAGAATCAAGTTACTTTGACCACACGTTGAAAACAATGTCGTGTCTGTGGCTCACAACTTTTCCAGACAACTTCCGTTTCCAGGTCGACTGATGCTATTCATTCCTCTGAATCAAAATTCGAACTAGACATTTTGTAAAATTACACGGATTTTTCGACAAATGGCTATATCGATATTTCAAACATACCAAATTTAATATTCTGGCATATGCGGTCGCACTCAAAGGATACGGACTCGACGTAGAAATTAGTTCTGTCTAATCCCGAGACACTAAAATTGGAGTAATTACAGAAATTTAAATTCCATGTGCTGGAACCGATTTTTATTAAATCCGTTAATCCGAATCTTCAGTCGACGAATTTGTCAGGATATAGTTTAATTTTACTATTTCATAATTCTTGCATTTCATTAGAAACCAAGCGTATACAATAAAACCAATTTAAGGAGGAGGACGTACTATTGGAATCGTGAGTACCAGGTCATCATATGTGCATCCAATTCAGTTAAAAATATTTAATCAAATATATCTTGACATCATCGCAAATTTTCAAAGTCCGTAACTCGAAAATTAAGTGCTTAACCGCTACTACTAAGGCCCCGATCACGTCTCAATGGGCCACTTAGGTGTCTCACTACTTGCTTGCACCCATACAACTTGCGAACTAATGAAACAATTAAATTGGAAGGGAATCGGTCAACGAATCATTTTTCAGAAATAGTCAGTTTAGTCAATACAAGTTACGATGTATGCAGAGCTAGAGCGTATTGCCATAACATGAAATACAGAATTGAGAAAGATTTCGTCAACATAATATTTTATTCCAAATGGTCTCCAAAATCATAACACTAAGTCTAATATAACCAGTAAAAACGTCAGGATTCTTAGTCCGGAGAAATATCTTTTTCACCCAAAGGGAATGCTGCAATACATTTGTAATATCCTGTGGAATCTTTTTCCTGCATAATTAGCAGCTGCAACTCCTCTACCTTCTGCTGCCCAAAGTCTTCGTCTAGCGAGCTTGACCACATATCTTCGGGTAGTTTACGGACATTCTGTCGAAAAACAAATTGAGAAAATATTATTTCAATTTGTTTAAAAATGGGTGTTCAATCTGTATAATGAGTATTTTGTTTAGTTGACATTATTTTCCATTTGTGTGAGATTTCTGTGTAAATCAATTTCTGTATTAACCTTGAACTCAAGACTGAGCCAGCCAGTCCGAGTAATGTAATTATGAATGTCTGTTAAATTGATGTAAAACCATGATTGTGTGTGTGCATGTACTGAATTCCATTGCAAGACAACGCCGATTATCTAAGCAGTGCATATAATTATCCTGTGATAACCTTGATCCAAGTTTATATATTCTCTTGTTCAACGTTTTATTTTTCATTCCAAACTAGACTCTTCACGAGAAACTTTGGTCTCACTGAGACTTTGTAATAAACACACACATTAACACAGAAGCTGTCTGTCTTATTCGTCCGTTTCATTACATTAGTCGTATCGCCCCAGAAACCTAGTCTTTCCTTCCTTCATTGACACGGACAAGTCAAACTGACTTGTTAAGATTCTTCAATGGGGAAGAAACGAAAAAGAAAAAAGTCAGTATTTACCAAACGACGAAGTTTGTCAGAGCGGGATACTTTTGCGATGGTCATATGCGGTTCAAATCCTTTCTTGTCTCCAAAAATATTTGCGGCCTCAAATTCTTCTCGGAGAGAATCTGCCAGTGCTGACAGCCTCGAAATGCAGGTTTTATCATTGAGTTTAGCAAAAATTACCTGAACAAGTGTAGAGAAATTGTTTGAGAATATTAAATAGAACCCAATCGCATTGTACAGGGTGGTACACTTTAACCCCTAGATCCGAACTGGGGATCGCCAAAAAAATAGAACATTTTTTAGAATTTTATAGTACGGTATCTATTAAGCTTATAGTATTGTATTGCCAATCCAACCTAAGGAATATCAGCTAAAAATATAGTATCACTACATTTTATATACATCACAATACGTGCGACTTCACACACATTGAATTCAACACGCATACTCTGTATGTTTGAATGCAGGGGTTAACACTCTAATAGAAAAACAAACAAACAAACAAACAATTGTCTGCAAAATGTATTGCATGCATTTTTCTGTGAACTTCCAATGTTCCAATCTGGACTTAAAAGGAAACTCATAAACCAGCATAGGTATGTGCGCCGTTACCATTTACAAAAGTAGTACATACGTAAAACTACTATATTATACTGATATATGATTTATTTTATTTTAAACTCACACTTTTTCCGAAATGTCCAACTCCTTGTATAGAAAGAGTCATTGGAATTTGTTTGAATTCATCTCTGAATTTACGCCAGACCAGTTGCACGGTGTGTTTAGCTCTGAAATTAAGCGAACGATTAATAGAATCCGTCAAAATTAGCCCACAATCATATCATATAACTAAACTGCAAGATTATTAAAAAAAACATACTTTTCAACATCTTCATCGTCCTTCAGGTGAATCACATGAAGAGTGAAATGAAGTTTCTCAAGTGTAATCATTACTTCGCGATAAACGTTTTTCCTTATTGGTCTCCCTCTGCGATCAAATGTCGGTGTAGTTTCTAAAACTTCCAGCATCTTTTCCTGTAGTGATTTAACTTTGAATCTCACCTATTAAATTTAGAAATTAGTTCTCACACATCACCTTGACCTTTTAATTATTCCAAACTGCATTGCAGTGTGTACTAATGTACTTGTACTTGTACTGAATTCACCTCAGAATTGTTTACTTGAATTCCCACAAAATAATTTGGTCTTGGTCTTTCTGTTTTTGTTTTCTCGTGGCCCTTTTTGATTTGTGATGGGCCAGCAGTAGACGTCGTTGCTTTCAGGTCCTTGACCTCTTTGTGTCTTGGAGAATGCTTCTTTCCGGTTGCAACTTCCTTTTCACATTCCACCCTCAATTGAACAGAATTCGTGTAGTACCGTTGTCCTTAATTTCTCAAGAAGAATAGAATCTTCTTAGTATAGAAGAATATTGTGAAATTGTTAATACAAGTGGATGGTGGTTTTATTACCGAAACCTTCCAATCCGACCACTTCCGTAATCGGTCCGGCTTTATCATTTTTGTGATTTATAAGCCAAATGGTTCAGTAATTAAATAAGACAGGATTAACAAAGACACCACTTTATAATCTTTTTGAGAAATTATGGACAATCGAATTTTGGTTTCAACCTCTAAATTTTGCTCCTCCATTTTCGTTTCATTTTCGATATGAATAGTCGATGCCGATAGAGTTTCGATCTCTGTTGAGGATGTTGTCTTGTTTTGATCAAATTGAAATTGACAGGCCAATCTCGGTCTCTTCTCCAAGGTCGCAGACTTTTCACCTTAATATTAAAAAATCATTAAATGTTTAGAATTGATATTTACGCTAGAAAATATGAGATCGAACTCTTTCGTTCGTTATTACGGTTATTGACAATCAGTAGGTACTTCTCACCTTCTTCAGAAATTGAAGATCGTTTTTTCGAAGCACCATCAGTCAAATCTGGTATTTTTGAGTCGTCATTGTTAAGGTCAATATTAATGACCGTATCAGTCTTTACGATGGTTGGTTCAAATTTTGGATTTTCACTGTCCATTTTGTGACTATTTTCTTGTAATAATAATCCAGCAGTGACAGTCTTAGTGGTACCATCAGTTATTTTTCGTTGGTTCAAACGATTTGCAACCGTCGTCATAAAAGAATAAGAAAATCTTCGTATCATGTTCAGAGGAAAAACCACAAATTGGAAAGCACCTCTGACCCCAGCTTGAAAGTACGAAACTAGACATTTAAAAAAAATTGACGATAAGTTATTTTCGTAGTACAGTACTGTTAAATAATTATGGGTTATTAAATTGTTAATACATGTTTATCATACAAGGTGGCCAATAGCTATTTATCCGCTGCGAGGTTACCCGGAAAAGAGTTAGCTATACATTTTGCGTGGAACATAAATGATGCGGTCAATCCAAAAATACGACCATCGATATAAATTTCTTCAGAAGAAAGAACTGTTCGACGGACTAATTGTTTATGAACCGCCCTGTAAACTGCTACAATTGGGATTTATTAGGAAAAGCATAAACTCACCCAAATTAGACAAATTCATCTTAAATTCATGATCCGGTTTGTGGAGTCAGTCCAAAATATAGCTGCTTTTGTGCGGTGCTAACCAAAATTATATAAGTTTTAATTCATTTTCACCCAAAATATGTTTTTGGTTTTCAACTTTCAGAAATCCCGAGTGACAAGTGAACTGAAATTGAACAGAAAAAATTCATCTCGTTTTCCCGGCTCCGAGACTCTTCTCAACCATTGAGATCATTACAATGGAATTTTTTACAAAATTGTGGATAATTGTGCTGCCTAAAATTATCAAATTAAAAGAATATGAGTGGAAATTGCCTTCTATAAAATAATTGGATAATTGATAAGTGTTACAGTTCCAGAAGTAAGTGTAAATACATAGGTATTCGGAAAGCGGAAAAGTTTCATTTGCGCTTTCGCCTTAAACCGCAAGATGAAGATGATACAATATGCGATAATCTAATCAAATCGGGAAGTATTGCTGGTCTGATTTTGAACAGACTTCATCATATTTTGCAATTTTTTATTCCTCAGATATTTACGGAACATTTAGTGGGACTCATACAATTTACTATGATTTGTACGCCAGAAATACTAACAAACAGTTGTATCAATAGTCATATTTCTAAAGAGATCGACATACATTCGACTGATTCGACAGTGCGTGCTGAAATTTTCAATAGTTTAAATTTTTCCTAAACTGACAGAAGTATTAAACACGAGTGACAAAGACAAATGAGACTAAAAATTTGGACAACTTTACTGACACATTATTTCAACAAACGGACAATAAATGACGCTATTTGCGCTTCGATCGTTACACTTTTGACACGTCGAGTAGTGTAGCACTTTCCAATTTGGTCATTACGAAAATAAATTATTTGGAGACTATAAGTGCGAAGATGATCATGAGAATGGTGGATATTGGAATTTTGGTCGGGAGTCCCTCAATTCCGGCAGTTGACGTCGCATTGGCACTCAATTGGCTTATATTCCCTGGCCTTGCCTTGCATCCTCTTTGAGGGGCAGGTGGGTCAAGGCATTGACAAAAACCAAGTTGACCCTTTTTTGGTAAACATAAAAGGTCAGTGTCCAGAGCACAGAGTGGTTTCTTCATTGCCACCAAGTTCTTCAAATGAGTGATAATTAAATCTTTATCAGTTTCTGGAGCAGTATTGTTCATCATGCATGGGGCGTCTTCTGTCAAAGTTGCTAATAACTTCACTTCATCCTTCACTTTCTTCAATTCTTCCTCTTGAGAAATAGTCCGACATTTTCCAAGAGTGCACATAACACCGTCTTTGCAAAGTCTTTTACCTTTTATTGCGTTTTCGGCCTTAGTCCCGATTTCTAAATAATTTTGTTTTTTATGCATACTCTTGAATTCCATAGCATGCATATCTCCAATACTTCGGATGAAACGTCGCACTTCCATCGCGTCCTTCTCAACACCATCATTGCAATCTTGACCGACAATTTGAGTCATATGTTTTTCGAAAGGAATAATTTTTGCATTAAATTCCTCCAAGATTTTCAATTGTTTCAGGACATCAGGTACATCACTGGGGTAGGAGGATGGTTTGATATTCTTGAGCGATCCTGACAGTTCGATGTCACAGTTTTCACCGATTTTTGTCCCTTTACAGCCACACACTCTATATTGTTCTCCCTCTTCAATCGGCCCTGGAACGCATTCCGACCTACTATCACATTTTGCATGTTCCAACCCCATGGCAAGGCCATGATGAACCAAACTGCTCAACTTAGCGTCTTCGATGAATCGAACTTGTCTCTCATGAATCCCTTCTTTCCCACAACGATGCCAAAGGGGGATCTCACACTTTTTCGTACCCGAATTCGGCTTAAATGGAGCTAAACATTCGCATTTCCCCCCAGTCGCACAGGTCAAGAGTTGACGGTAGTCACAGAAATGATGATCTGTTAAAATTAATCATAATTATGTATGTACTACCGTTAATTCACAGCAGTAAGGTAAGGTCAAAGATTTGTGAATTTCATGGAGAATGGATTAGCTTTACATTTAGATAACAGAAAATATGATGATACACGTTACTAGTAGCAAAACACAGCGGTTTTTGAAGACTATATTATGACTGATCGTAACCTCGCCACAGAGAAATAGCATAAGGGACCATTTGTACCACTACGCATGCTACGACGGACTGAACATTACCTGTCGAATTCAAATCATCTTTTGCAGCATCACGGATATTCTGAAGACGCTTAACGGTATCTGTTTCAGCTGGGTCAGGATTGAATAAGTTTTTGGATTTCTCTTCGTTACATGTTGATTCAGGTCCGAGTGTCATAAGTGTACTGATCATTTCTGATAAGTCTCTACTTTGATTGGATTCGTCATATCCTAGGCACTTGCTTATTGGGAAAAAATCAAATTTTTCACAAGGTAGTGGTCGTCCTTTCGTTAGTCTTCCTGATCTCTCACAGTATGAAGATCGAGAGCGAATGACTGGAACAACTATCTCTTCTAGGTCACCATCAGGAAGGAGGTCTAAAGGGTTAAAGTATTTGGGGCTGGTATCAAATTGACCACATGGTTTCCCTGATAGTTTTAAACATTGAAGATCTGAATCCATTAATTTTCCGTCAGCGTCTTCAATAGCAACTCGACCGCTCTTATATTGAGATGCACTACAGAGACATTCTTCGCTTGGTTGACACTGGAATCCCAGATGGATATTACATAATTTTTCAGATTCAGCAATGATAGCTTTTTGCCAAGCTAAGTATTCTTTAATTTTTGCAGGAGGGTTTGCAACTTTGAGAGATGTGTGAATATTTAATGTACATCCTTCTTCGGATGATAAATTGAATTTTGTTTCTCGGACTAAGAACTCGTTCTCGATCAATTGCTTAATCTCTGGACGAGATTTGGCTTGTTCCAGGATACTCATTACACGACCTCTTGGAAGATCTACAAAATTCGAAACAATTTGGACACTCGTTATACTTCCATCACACTCGATCTGTCGTCGTCAAAAATTACGCTAAATCTGGGTTGGAATACTGTGTGTAATCACTGCCATTAGTAAGGTATTAGTATTAGTAAGGCTGTCAATTGGAATTGAAATCCGGAGAAGTTCTAAATCCTGTGCAAAATTGGAATTGGAATTTTCCATTTCATTGCATATGTGTGTGTTGATATAAAAATGTGTGGTTTTATGTATTGCTTTCTTGTAACTGGATTCATAGTATTTTATTTCCTTTATAATTTGGTCGTATTACGTATTATTCAGTCACGTTCATCAATATTGTGATAATTCAAAACTTTTTTTAAAATAGTTTATAATTCGAAGAAATTTCAAAAAAAAATCAGAATTTCTGCGAATTGTAATCAGACGATTCAAGTCTGAATTTGAATTTCTAATATGAGAAAAGTAAAATAAATCGGATCCAAAAAGAACAACAAAAGAATATATTATCTAGTTACAGACCTACGATTAGTAATTCGGTTTATAGTAGAAATTACCTGTTCTCGTTTCAGCGAGAGAACGCAACCATTTTTCAATTTCTGGAGAGAGACTTGAGAAAACCAAATTTGGAAGTAAGAGGATGACAATTGCAAGCACAAGGGGCTGGGTGCTTCCAGCCATTCTATAACTCACTATTTAAAGTGCCGGTACTGGACAGAGAAGTTATTATTTTACATGTTTCAACTAAAATTCCAGATTGGGAAACAATACTTGACTATTTGGCGATTTTTCTGATAACGCATTCTCGTTAAATCAGTTCCTATATAAATATCACAGTTTACCAGAATGTGAAGTAAATAACCGTGACCATAGTAAAAGTTTCAACTTCAAACCGCCATAGTCTTGGTTTTGAAAAATCAAGTTTCTTCCGTCTGAATGAAATTGAATTGGATCTTCAAAGTTTTCCGAAAAATGACGGCATAATTTTATAAAATTTATAACCGCAGTAATGAAATGACACGCGTGGTACAGAATTACAGCTCTGTCGCTCTAAATTATCTTTTATAATGTAATGCATAATTACGTAATCAGAACAAAAGAAATTTGATAATCGAATACTTCAAATTCCAACACGTGACAGAGTTTAGGTCGACTTTTGGAAATATTTTACAAATATTCAAACAAAAATGTAGTAATTTTTAAAATTAATGTTTGAAATACATTTGAATGGTAAGTTCATATTCATAGATTCCATTTTTATCTGTTGTTATCACGTTTAAAATCGAATTTGTATCAAATGATTTAGATTTTGAAGGAATAGAAATGGCTCTTTTCAACCACTGAAGTGGTAGCTAAGGTGTGTTCCAACAATGACCGTGTTCCGTCATGTCTAATTAATTATGGATGGTAACCAACAATTTATCGTACATTCTGAAATATTTTGCTGTATTACTCATGCACTCTTAATTAACTCAATCTTGTAGACAACCTATCCTTCCTATCCTACATTATTAGTTATCTTTGCCCAGATCAAAAGATTTTAATATCATTTCTTTGACTGACTGTATGTTTGTAGGATTTTATAGTGATTGTGTTGAAAATTCATTACTTTTAAAGTTCAGTTATGTTTCGCAAATCGCAACCAGACCAACACAATCCAAGATTTTGTAATCCTGATTATTCCATGACTTGGTGCATTATTGTAAATTGTGTATTATCTGGGCAAAATAAATAATATACACAAGTAACGTTACCATTACATGTTTTGGAGTTAGGATATTTTATGGTTTTAGAAATTCTGGACTTGTCATTCGGATTCGGTTGTTTCGGGAAAAGTTGAACAATTCAGTTCCAGTGTTGACTTTTTGTTTTCAGACATTTTCTAAATTTTATTTGGTCCCACATTTTACAGATCCAGCGTGGATGTCTAACTTACAATACCAAGAGTGGTTATCCAATATATGTGTATATCGTAACAATATTGCACGGGTTACGATATTGCGTATCAACTGTGGTTTCAATTCCGTCGGAGTTCATAGAAGTCGTCACAGTAATTCGCATTGGACGAAGTATCATTTTGAATATATTGAATATGTCACGGACAATAGGCTAAATTGGACAAAATCTCCAGCACTCATACATTTCTATATCTTCGTCATATGAGTAACGAATTTATTTACTATACGTTTCACCAGATTCCATACTCCTTGTCATTAAGTTTAGTCGAAAATATGATCCTAAGTTTTAAGTCCAACAATTCGTCTTACTCGAGCAGCTGTAATCCTTAATTAATATTGGAGTCAAATGTCAAACTTAGGAGTTTGTGAATTCTTTAACATTGTTCCAAGGTAAAGATATTTCGAAAACAATGTACGATTTTGTGTCGGGGCCATCTGTATAAATATTATTATGCAGCTCAGTGATCTGAAGCGCCATGTAAATCTGGACTCTCTGGTTGGTACACTGTATTTCATAACATTTTACTCCTATCACTGTAGCCGAACCGGAAGCATCCATAGAAAAGTGATATATACATTATGTAGTAGAATTTAAGTGATTATTGGCCAAAATTGCTTTAATTACTTTCAGAAAAGCATGTTCAATACTTCAGAAAGTGTGAGCAATTGTAATTGTAATTTGTAATTGAATTCGTGCATTTTTTAATTATATTTACAATTACTTAAAATTTTGAACATTAAATACAAAGACGCGTCTATAATAATGTTATTACACACAAAATGCATTAATTTCAAAGAGTAATTTGAACTGTAATATGTAGCTGAACCCGAGTTTCAAATTACAATTATGTAATTGTAACTGTATTAATTACTTTCCAATTTTTATTCTTGTAATTGTAAGTAATTGACCCAACTCCGACTAAAACCAAGGTATGTTTTAAGATTGTGCAAAATTCTAGTTACATCTACGGTAACAACTTTTCATATTTGTTTTCGGTGGAATTTGGGAAGAACCCAGGATGTGAGTTAAAATCTTGAGCTTATGACATTTTTCATGCCTCTCCCTATCTCTCAATATACAGACCCTAATTCTTTAAATTAAATTAAATTTACTTTTTAGTTAAGTTAGTTACAGTCGGAATTGATGACACTCACGGACAGTTCAACCTTTCATTTTTATGTTTATGTTGTGTGAGCTATGGAATTGATGACTATAATAAAATTACATCCAATCCAATCCAATCTCGACGGCAGGCTCTATATATGCAAATTATGATCTAGGGTTTTGACCTCTTGGATGATTTTGCTTATTCCTGGGACATGTGGACCGATAAACCATGCCATGTGGGATAACACCTACTACTTACTATCCCGGATACACGCACGGGTATTTTTTCCGGGTCGTTCGGCCAAAAGCGGGAATAATTCGGTCTTGATGTTCATGGCTACGATAGATTGCCATGAGTTTCTTCCAACTCATTCATGCCAGTGTGCAAAAAAGAATTTAAGGAAACAGACGGATAGGATTTCGCCTTAGTTGCAGAAAGACGGTTAACCTCTGATGCAACACCGGCTCCGAATAACATAATCCAGCCTCCTATCAATAAATAATATTCTTATACCGGGTTGTTGCAAAACTTTTAACACCACTTAACAACTGCCTTTCTGCCCCTTCATCATAAATCATTTATTGATATTGAGATCTATTAAAAGTTATAAACAAAAAAGAAAAATTACTGTACGCACCACTGCACTTGCCTTATCACATTGAATATCTCTCCGACTGACAGTGATTCCAGTACATCCTGTTGTCGTAAGAATATTCAATGGAAGAAGTCGATTATTTAACTAGTTCAAGACAATTCAATTCAGTTATACTGAACATTACGACTGAAAACGCCTGGCGAAGCTGATACAAAATTACGTGCACGTACGTAAACTGCTCTTCATATCAATTTTAACAATAGACCTCGTTGAGTTATAAAAATAAATCAGTCAAAAAGTTAAAAGTAACACGTACGGTGAATACATACTAGAATGTAATACTGGCACCGGCATAGTAATTTATTGACATAAACAAATGACAGTCACCGAAAAGACTTCTATAATTTAAAATATCTTAAAATAAATCAGAAGTGCAAGAACAGAACAGTGAGAAGTCCAAACCTTTTTGTAGTATTCCATTACACACCGATCATGCAATTTAAATTCAAAGCTCAGTATTTGAGTGACGGTGATAATTAGACGTGGACGTGTTTGAGTTATTCGTTGTCATTGGGTATCTTCGTATATCGACCTAATTAAGGGAACTGACAATGAGCTACAGTGAAAACTGTAATGACAATTTAACACAAAAATTGTTCAGAATATCATTTTCCAGGTGTTTAGATGCCTGGTGATCGTGAGGACACAATAACACATGTAAAAGTGCACTTTTGCTGATTCTGTACACGGAGAGTTTTTATTTGCAGAATTGATTTTTCCTCAGCAGTGGTGGTGCAAACAAACTTTAGTTTCGCACTTGTGGTTGTGATTGATTGATTATATTTCAGCATACATAGAATACAAAAGAATCAAAATGAGTGACTCAGATTCAGGGTCTGGAATTGTCCGCCTCCGGAAAGAGGTTGGACTTTTTGAAGGCGTTGCGATTATCATGGGAATTATAATTGGGTCAGGTAAGAAAGAATGCTTTGAAATTGTACGGAATTAAAAACTGATCATTAGTAAAATTGAAATTTTGAGTGCATTTTAGTATGGTGAAAGCAGAAGAAAGGGCAATAGTTCAGTTCAGTCGTTTGTTGCATGGGGTTATATAGGGGCGAAATGAAACTACGGCTTCTGGGATGCATAGTGCATATAGTTCGGTTACGGTTACCGATAATATTGTGACATTATTGCATACAAATAATTGCAAAACCATAAAACTTTTTTATACTTACTTTGTGTAATTTAATCAAATGCGCCAAAGCGGTCTATATCATTTATTTTAATTTGAAGCCCTTGGCATATTGGTGAAAGAAAGTTGGTAGTTTACAACAAAATTAGTATTCATATAAAAGCAGATCAACTCAAAAACTATATAATTCCGGATGTTAAGTATCCTTTGTACAAGTATGACAATTTGTCGGCGAACAAAATTTTGGTTAATTGCCTGAAGTTATTTGAAGTTAAAATCCCCTTTCGTTCCAGACATTAGCCCAAAATTCAAACCTTTGTAAAGAAGACAAACATTCTCAAATTGCATTGCAAATTACCCTGTTGCTTATATTCTGAATTAACGTCTCAGAAATTCCAGGTTATAACAAGCATTACTTTCGTTTCTTAAATTATTATTAATACTCTTCGTCAATTACGCATATTGTGTTCATTTAATTTCATTTCGAAATGAAATTCCCTATCATCGATAAGCAGGAAATGCGTAGACGAAATACATTTTCAGCTATAGAAATCGCTTCGACTTATAATAATTTGACGGCAAAGTTAATAAATCGTCAAAATAGAGATAATATTTCTTCATACGGAAGGTTTTGAGCAATTTAAGGTGTCATCATATTCTTATCAGCTGGTAGATTTCCCTGCGTGCCGATAGTTTTAGTAAATGTCAGTGGTTTTGTTTTTACGATGTTACGCTTATGACTTTGTTATTTTCAATTTTACGATTTCTGTCAGTTCATTATACCATAGTGGCGCCGAACTGCCTTACTGCTTCGTTATGTATTTGGCTTCGTACCACCAGACATGGTTAGGGCAACTGCCTTCAATATGCGTTGGGTTTTACTTCTATTATGAAGAATAATCTTAAAAGTTTATTAGAAAGGGAATTAGTGAGATTATTTTAACATAGTTTCTACCACCACATCCTAATTTTGTGTATGAAATGTATTACAGGAATATTCATATCCCCAAAGGGCGTTCTTACAGATGCTGAAAGTGTTGGACTCACGATCACTGTTTGGGTCTTGACAGGAATTCTGTCTATGATCGGCGCAGTTTGCTACGCTGAACTTGGTAATCCCAAACTTAATTTTCGGAAGCTGTTTCTTTTAAATTACTTAGTCGGCTAAAAGTAAATGTGGATATGTCTTTCTAGGAACGACCTTACCATTGTCCGGTGGAGACTACGCTTATATTAAAGAAGCGTTCGGTCCACTCCCAGCATTTTTATTTTTATGGGATGCGAATATTGTGTTTGTGTAAGGAATCCGTAAACATTAATTAAATTACCTGCAATTATCATTGGTAATGAGTAATTTGTAATACAATTTTCTACCATAGCCCTACCACAAATGCTATCATGTCATTGACCTTCAGTAAATATGTAATTCAACCGATGTTTCCACCCGGGTGTGAAGTACCCGACACTGCTGTAAGGATTATTGCAGCTGGTACCATCATATTTCTCACCTGGCTCAATTGCTACAATGTCAAGATTACGACACGTGTTCAAAATGTATTTCTTATTGCAAAAGTTGCTGGTTTGGGGACAATCGTTATAGCAGGGCTGGTTCATATACTCAACGGTACTAATACGTATATTTTGCATTTCTGGTTGTGACTGAAAAGAGAAATTTTCATTTGTAATATCCGAATTGAGACTACGATCAAATTCCGGCCATTTTGGATTCCACGATTTCGAAGATAGTTCAAACGTGGTCGAATTTTAAAATGTCTGTGAAATATCGGATTGAGTAAGCTCAGATTCTACCATTCACGTGACTCAAGATTTCCCAGATAAGATGAACAACTGGTGGAAACTTCATCAAAATTTAACTATATGCACAGTTTGTGCTTGGTCGAGTGAACATGGTGTTCGGATTTACAATAAATTGAAAAAATTCCCTTGTCAGATGTAATTACCTATCATTAGATGTTACATTATTGTGGTATGATTAGGAAATGTGAGCAATTTTGCGGATCCATTTGCAAACACTCAGACTTCACCTGGTAAAATTGCAGTCAGTTTTTACTCGGGAATCTTCTCATATGCAGGATGGAACTATTTGAACTTTATGACTGAAGAATTGAGAGACCCTTATAAGTAAATCACTCATTTTAAAATTGAACTAAATTATTTTCTGTTTGCTTTTGTCCGTAAATATCATCCGAGATCCGATCATTCCATTCATAACCATTACAAATATGTCGAAAATATTTAACCCGAAATATGTGTGTTTTCTGAAATTAATTCTCATGAATAACGAAAAGGAACCTTCCGAGGGCAATCTTCATTTCTCTCCCACTCGTGACGATCATTTATGTTTTGGCAAACGTGGGTTATTTGGCCGTTCTTACGCGTACCGAAATGTTGGCGAGTGATGCTATAGCCGTAGTAAGTTGAAAATAGCCTTTAAAGACTTTAAATATTATTAATGGCACACACTGAAGATCGTCATTCGTGCATAATTTATGAGATTTTACGTTGTGACTCCTTCAGACTTTCGGTGATAAAATTCTCGGCGGGTTTGCTTGGGTAATGCCCTTCTTCGTGGCCTTATCAACATTTGGAGGGCTCTCAGTTCACATTATGACGTCATCGCGGTAAATAAAAATAAGATTTCTTTCAGAGAAAACTGGAATTGAAAAGAATTTGTATTTTTTTCAGGCTTTTATTTGTCGGCGCTCGCTCGGGACATTTTCCACAAGCGCTGTCACTTATTTCAACGTCAAGAATGACACCGACCCCTGCATTAGTCTTTCTGGTATTAACATACAAAATACAGAATGTACATTCAAAATTCTGTAAAATTTTATTCCAACTATTGTGTTTAAATTATAGTGTGGACTGAGTCTGCTATACTTGTCAACATCAGATATTTTTGCTCTCATCAACTATGCGTCCTTTGTGGAAAGTTCGTTCATTCTGCTGAGTATCAGCGGGTTGATCTATTTAAGGATCACTCGGCCAAAATTGGACAGACCGATTAAGGTAATGACAGAGAACTGACCAAATTTTGAATTTAAATTTTGACAATTTGTCGTCATTTTTTCAGGTCCATCTTGCTGTACCATGCGTTTTTCTTGTATTGTGTGCTTTTCTCGTATTCCTGCCGTGCTACGTTAACCCCTACGAGGTTGGGATGGGAGTTTTGATTACAGCAACGGCTGTCCCGTTTTACTTTTATTTTATTTGGAGAAGACCAGCTTATTTGGCACCAATTTCGCACAGAGGGACCGAAATTATCCAGAAATTCTTTCTGAGCGTGAAACAAGATTAGTCTTGGAGAGGACAAATGCTAAAATATTTGAAATCCTCTATTCTCTGGGAAAGTATATAGTATATTATGGACATCACAAATTTGTTACAATATAGACAGGAATTATTGGCGAATTTAGATCGAAGACTTTATTCTTCTATCGAAATTTCAAAATTTTAAGACGATAATATTTTTACCTAAAATATATTTATGAATAACTGAATGTGGAAAGAAATGTTTTTTATTACTGGTTCAAATAAAACTGACAAGATTACGTGTGTGTGAAGACATTCCGTGATATTTATTCCTAGTAAAGTAATTTTACAATAATATAAATTGTAATACATCATCACATCAAACCCTAACCTAATTTTGTGGATAGTCCTAATAGATAACTATATTTAACTTCGAATATTTAAATTCCTTCAATGATCATTTTTTTGTGAACATCACTCCCGTTGTTCACTAAATCCGAAAATTCTTGGAAAGAAACTTTGCCATCCAAATCCTTATCCCCAAGTCGAATTGTAGTATCCACGATGTGTTGCAATTGTGTGTCGGCCATACTTGTTCCAACCATCAATTTCATAACCTGTATTTCCAAACCAAGAAACATAAATTTATATTGTATACACTTTCATACTGCTTCGTACAAGCAATGAGCCCCTATCGGTTTGCTATGATGACCGTTTGATTCCTCGGGCTGAAACAGGTGGTCGTCTGGAAATGGTCTTTCTCCGTAGGAGTTATGTCCTGCTAATACGGATAACATTCCCTAAGCTAAATGAATACATAACCCATTCTCTGCAAGAATATTATTAAAGCAGATGAATGTGAATGTGAAAAATTAGTTTCTCAGGACAAATATTTACCTGAAATAATTCTCCATTGGAAATGTACCCGTCGTTATCCATGTCATACATTCGGAAAGCAAATCGAAGACGTTTGTCCTTATTTCCAGACACAGTGAAGTGAGAAATTCCCTGGATGAATTCTATCAAAAATGTAAACAAAATTGTATAGTTTCTCTTAATGTCAATATTAATTCTTTTGATTTTTTTACCTTTAAAATCTACCTCACCATTCCTGTCTACATCAAATATTTCCACAACGCGTTTGACTAATGGATTGTCCTTGAGCTCAGCGATCTTCATAAATTCGTCCATACTAAGGCTTCCAGAGCTGTCCATATCTAATTTCCGGAATCGCTATAAAAAGTCCATTTTTATATGAGACGGACAAAGAAGAATGTCTGAGCCTTTGCCGATATTCTCTCCATGTAAAATGATTGGTTCATCATCATCCAATGTGTGGGAACATTTAGAAATTAGGGGGACAATAAATTGAGAATTTTTACAGTTTTATCGCGGTCAGTTATGCGGGAAAAAATTACCGCGGAATTTGAAACACTAGTCTGAACTTTTTTCGAAGTCCGTCCATAGTCGTTGCCCTACTTTGTCAAAGCCTTTGTTTGAATAGTAAAAATGAGTAAAATTCCTTCTAATTCTAAAATTTGACTCTGGATAAAAATTTGTTTGACTCACCATTCCTAAGCGGTATACTTCATCCATACTGACTGTAAAATAAATTGTCATTAATGGACAGCATGAATTGAGTCGATTCAGAAATTCAAAACTATTAAACAGCAATAGAACTATAGAAATTAAACAGACACGTCTAAAGACTCAGGTTTATATGTAGGTCATTGAACGTAGAATCACTCATTGCGAGGAGCCACATTAGTCGTTAAGAATTCATATGACTTACACAGTCCAGCCGTTTCACTCGCCCCAGTCTTCCCCTGAAACAGACCAATTCAAATTCTCTTCAACTGTTTCAAATTTTTATTTAATCAGTAAAGCAATTTTACCAATAAGGGTTTGATTTTTTGGGAAGCCGCACGAGATGCAACAGCTTGGTCCCAGGGTGCCTTAGTTGTATTGGCTGCATGGGCAGGTTTCGGTGGTTCTGACCCGGTGGTCGCTGGTTTTGGTTTTCCTGGAGTTTGTTGAGGCGATGGTTTCGGTGGTGCGACTGGAGTATGGGGCTTGGCCGTGTTTCCAGTGGTACCTCCTTTTTGACCGCCTTTCCATGCTCGATTCATGATAAGCTAACTGTGCTACCCGGTTTCAAACAATATCTAAATCTCTACAATCCCAATTCATTTATTGTTTTCAGACAAAACTTTCAACTTTTCCAGTTTCAGTCTTTCAGTGCGTCACAAATTCAAAGGAATCATAACTTGAAATTAGTAGTCGTTGACCGGCTTTGTTTGGCTGTTGTTTGTTTCCGGGCCATTTTAGAAATCCGGTTACCATTGCATATTGTATCGTCGACATGGGAGAACTCACCTAAAATTAAAGTTGTACGTTTTTGAAAGAACTGACCTTCCAGCGAAAGTTGATAGCTGGATCTATAAAAATGTTTATGCACATTGAGCGCAGAAATTCTGATTTAAAATAAGCTAGACCCGGGAGATGCAGGATAGACACCTATACAGAATTTTAAAATTTCGGCGTACACTAAGACCAATTGGAGATCAAATTAAGATGAATAATCCAAAGGTTATGGACCGCACTGTACGGAGTAGTAAAAAATCATTAGACCCTTCTGTCCAACTAAATGTTAAGTTTCGCATGTGTTCGAATGGTAATTAAAATAAAAATACATTATGGGAATCCGTCGTTAATTTGGTACCTTTTTGTTGTGTTATGCTCGCTACATAATCGTTGTACGTGCATATTCATTGAACCAGATTTCACTCGACCGACACAAAAAACAGTCTAGTTTTTATGGTTACAACGTATGTTCGAGTTGCAAAATCAGGCATTAAAAATTTAGTCTTAAGTTTTGCAACAGGATACGCATTTTTTTTGCACCGTATCTGTTATTCGTTAATAGTTGAACAAGTTATCTACGTTCACATTTTGTAATCGCACATCAGTATCATAATTCGACAAAGATGAATACAAAACCGTTTAGCGAGGCCAATAATTGCGACTTGATAATTTGGGGACAATTACTTCCCCAAACTAACTCAACGATAATTAACCTTCAGTTATCAGGTCATGATCCCTTCTGTTTTTCAGCGCGTATACTGCGTGCCTGACGAGAATAATTAAGTAGGAAATCAAATTAAGTGATTGGAAAGGATATTGGCATTTGCGTTAATCGTAATTCGCACAACATATGCATAAATTCGCAGCTGGCCTGCAAAAAAGTCTTGTCAATTTCATTTTCATTCCTTGCTAGAAAAATTGCAATAGATTCGCACGTCCATGCATGCACATGTACGCATAGAAGCGATTAATATTTGCTGTCTATCCTAATTCATTATCCGCCGGAGTCATTGTCAATCTCAATTAGTTCAAATTACTTATGAGGGTGAAAATAGCGTGAGAAACTGTATGAATGATTTTCTCATCTTTTAATTTGGAAGATTTTTGTAGGTTATTACGTGTACAAACAAACAACCTATTTGACCTATAAAAACTATCCTACGTGAGAATTGTCTTGCCAGTGAATGTAGACCTTGAATTGGAATTGTAAATTGTATTGAGAAGAATGCACGTAATCAAGAAAACAAAAGTACAGGTGGGAATGCCAATAACACAACCCTTCAATTTAAGAACGGATTACATTTTATGCGAAAAGGGCAATTGTAATAACAAATCTTCTTGGTGTTGGATGTCATACTTGCTAAAGTGTGTTTATGTCGACGAGATTTGACCAGTTTTCAAAATTTTCCCCCTGAGTAAAATAGTTCACCGAATGACAGTAGTCAATCAATTTACTATCAGTTAATCAAGGGTTTAGTTTAGTGAAGTGTATACAATTTTAATTAAGGAACACAACTTAAATGAATTGAAATAGAATCCTCCGAATACCCCCGTGTCGCATTCAACTGTGAATCAATATTTATTTGTCACTTAACTTGTTTACTTTAATTGTTCTGGCTCTGAGCTTGTACGTGTTGTTTATGTTGTGCCGAACAATTTACTACCTTCGAGCGACTTGAGTTAAAAATAACCACGAAAGTAAAAGTGAAAAGTGAATTCTCATGTTGACAAATTCTAATCAAACATACACAAAGAATTGTAAAGTGTGGTCCACTATAACCGCCATATATTGGAAAGTTGCAAATTAAAGTTTAAAAATTTAGTGATCACTCACCAGGGGAATATCTAAAACAAATTAAAATGATTGAGTCAAAAGTGTGTGTATGTGCTCCTTTAAAAATTGGGACAATATTGCTTGCCATTTGTGAATTTGTGAGTTAGACATAAGAAACATATTTTCTAACAGGTTTTGCTAACTTGCTTTCGAAATGTTTTATCTGCAATAAAATTTCAGGTTGTTTCTATAATTGGACTTGTTGCAAGTACCGGAGTTTTAATCTACTTTGACCGGAACCAAGAATGGATTCTTACAATGTTCGCATCACCCCCGGAGAATTTAGAATGCTTGCAGAAATTCATTAATCTTGACAACTTGGGAAGTAATTACAATTAACAGTTGGGGAACATTTAATTGGATTTTAAGGATTGGGCACCGGGGGGGGGGGGTCATAAAATCAATTGAAATGTTGGTCTGAATTAAATTATGAAATTAATTGAAAACTGTTCAGTTCAAAACTTCCTAAAGCAAATTATTGAGAAGTTGGTCGATTGTAATGTATTCCAAATATTGGTTTTTGGCCTTAAGAAAGAAACTATATAGCCGAGCAGTCGAGCCTGGATTTTAATGGAAACCCCGAATTCTGTTCATAATCAGATTTTTACAAACACAGTGTGTTTTACAACCATTACACATTACACATCGCAGTACTTCTTTTTACAAAATGCAAATCTCACTATTTCTGTTCAGACAGGAGGGATACTAAATCTCAAGAAACCCCTGAGTAGTTTAAAAATGTTTTTCGTTGATTTTTCCATGGGCAAAAGAAGATCATTAAGAAATACTATAATTTTTGTTTCCCAGGTACGTCTATCCAGATATTTCTTATCCTGAGCGCGATTTATTGGCTTCAAAGAAGTGGATTGTCCATTTTACTACTGTGTGCAGTTTTTACAGTAAGAAAAGAAACCACGGAAGAGCCATGAAATGCTTTTCGTAATTAAGTTGTGCAAACTATTTGTTTCAACTGGTTTTGTTTTATTCTCAGGAGCATCGTATTCATTGCCAAGTGTGGGTAGTGTATTCCATTATTTTATTGACATTGAGCTGTGTAGGCTTCCTGGCAGCAATCTTAACAGGACTCTTGGGATACATGTCAATTCCAGTTTACGTTGGATTATTCTGTATTCGGGAGTACTCCATGTGTGTTGTCTCAAACTTTGAGAAAACCTGCGGTAATTCAACTTATAAGAAGACTTTGTCAGATTGGTAGTTGGTAGTGACATGGAGCAACGAAGTGGAAAATGAGAGAGAATATTTTTATAATTTTAACACTTGAATTATTTTGTTACTGATTGGATGAATAAATGATTAGACAGTGTCATTTTATTTTGTGTTCCTGGCATTTATGTAACTGAATTTAAATTGCATTTTAAGATTATAAAGATGGTTATGAGTATTTCTTGTTTGTACATTGAAATTGAATCAATTCTAATATAGGGTGTGTCTTGAAACTGTGAAGAATCATGCCTTTTAGAAATATGTTAACCAATAAAATATCGATTCAACATCTTGAAACTAAACATTTTCACTGAACAGTTCGAATATGTACGTTATGTCTAACAACACGTGGAAGAAATTCCCTGGCTTTCGAAGAGTTCTTTGGTCTCAAGATTTCCATCCTCCCATAATTTTGGACTCCAAATTTTTCAAAAGGATTTCTGTTCCGAAAACATAATTCGATTTGATTCGAAAAAATAATGAGATGGCTTGGCTTAGGGAGGCGAAGTATAATGATTGACTATAATAAATTATACCGGTTGTAACAATCGAAAATAAATCCAATCTGAATCAGGTCTGCGGTATTTGCTCCAGATTAGTATTCGATTTGATTTTATCTGATATTTTCCAGAGATGAGAGATAATGATTATTAGATCTCATCTCTGGATAGTTTCTTCTTTAGAAATCATACTTAATTAGCTGCGAACGCATAGCCTTTTGACCTTATATTACTTTGATCTATAATCGATATTTGTATATTTGCAGTTTCTATTTTTAAAAGCTCCCAATTTATACATAGAAGTAATTCCTTGAAGGTTTTTTCTTTTTAGCACGAGAGTTTTACCTCAGTAATACCAGAAGGTTTGTGTAACACAAAGTTGCGAAATCTTGGCATAGCATTCCATCAGGAAAAGAAGACGTTAAAGGAATCGGTTGGCGCATTTTTCGAGAGAGCATGAGAAATGAAAAGAAATCAAATTACGAAAAGATTGAAATATTGTCAACCTTGTTTTCTCTCGGAGAACTCGATACTTGTAAAGAGAACTTCATGATCCAGATTTTGGATGCACGTACACGTACGTACGAAGAGATTCTAGGTTCGGAATTTCTGATGCAACTATTGTTCTAGTTTCGACTGAAATCTTCAGCCTGAAATTGCTATAGAGACCAGACAGACGGACGAGTCAGAATCCAATAAAATTTGACACCTCGAGTAATTAAAATAAAACTATTCCGTCTTGGCGACACCGAAGTGGTAATCTCGGTAGTAAGTGAACTCGTTTAATATTCGTAGTATGGTCCACCGGATGGTTCATAACCTCTTGCGTCACACCTCACAACGGAACCAGGGGATGCCTGAAAAAGTGAGATGTACATTTTTCAGAGAATTTCATCTAGGAAATTAATAGTTCGTTAATCCAGCTGAACTTTGAACCATACAAATTCGGGTGATTAATTCCAATTCGCATCAAATTTTCTATACGATTCGCCGGGTAGCGTAGCGGGTTGCTAGATTTGGCATGAGATATAGCCAAGTATCATATTTAAAAAAAAAAAAAAAAACATTTCTTTGATTGCAGAATCTATGGATTTCCGGAAGATATTTCAAAGCAAAAGACTCGTATTTTTCATGTTCCGACGACCCAATCAAAATCAAAACACGAAGTTATTTCAGTTCGGCCGAAACTACTGGAATTGGACTTGGAAAGGCAAGACCCCATGGAAATTGGAAGCCAAGCCTGGGCATATAATTCCGATTGGATTCTCTGGAATGTTCATTTATTACTTTGGATTTAGCCCAGATGGAACAGAGAAAGAAAATGATCATCAGTACAATCATGACAAACGATGGAAAGTTAAAATGTATCGAGCGATGCCTTGGCGAACCATTTCCAGAACATGGGGTTGGTTTTGTCAAGTTCATCTCCCTGGTTGGAGTCGAAATCATCTTTTAAAATGGTACGTTCGAAAATACGATGTGAATTTGTCCGAGGCAATTCGAGAAGACGTAAAGGACTACAAATCTTTGGCTGATCTTTTCGGAAGAAAATTAAAACCTGGTGCTCGTGTCGTAGATTCCAGAAGTCTAGTAGTTTCTCCTTGCGATGGAATTGTCATGCATTTTGGAAAAGTTGATGAAACTGGACGATTGGAACAAGTCAAAGGGGTTTCTTACTCTATTTTAAAGTTTTTGGGACCAATACCAGAAAAATTCAAGACCAAATCACTATTCTTTTGTGTAATTTATTTATCACCGGGTGATTATCACGGTTTCCATTCTCCAGTTGATTGGAGAATTGATTTACGAAGACATTTCCGTGGAGAGTTACTCAGCGTTAGACCTTCGGTGGCGAATTGGATCCCAGGACTTTTTGCAATCAATGAGCGTGTAGTTTACATTGGAGAATGGAAATATGGATTCTTTTCAATGACGCCGGTTGGAGCGTCGAATGTTGGGTCAATAAAAATTTACAAAGACCCAGACTTTAAGACAAATTCCAGAAGAAAATGGAAACATGGCTCACTGAATGAGAAATATTTTGAAATCCCAGTCAAGGATTTCAAGGGTAATCCCTTCGGAGAGTTTAATCTGGGATCAACAATTGTGCTTGTGTTTGAAGCACCGGACACCTTACGTTTCACCGTTAAGACTGGACAACAAATTAAATATGGTCAAACGTTGATTTGATTGATATTGTGCCACTGTGTACGTATTATACATTTTTTAATAAAAATAAAATATTTTTAGAACTGCCGACTTGTCGAGGTGATGCGTTTACTCAATTCGTACTTTTTATGGAATAAGCAGGAGGTCACTACATATTCATCCGAAATTACATACCACTTTTATTGTAATCGGAACCTCAACAAAAGATCACAGCACCTCAGTAAAACAAAAACAAAAATAATACTAACACTGTATTATACCATTTTAACCATTACCGCAACTAAAATTTGCACTATTACTACATGTATGATTGACAAACTGGCATTGACATGGAAATTTTTAGTGATCACCAAAAAAGAAGTCTATGAAAATATTTTTCGTTCAGAATATCGGCAATCACCACCTGTCAAAATTTTACAAGTTCATGACGGATTGTACCTCGAAGATGTTGAGCTAAACCATTACAATTCAAGTGTGACATGTCACTGCTAATAAACTGATTTATTTCGAAATCGAATATTTACTCAAACCTCTAAATTGTGCTTTTGTGGATCCGGAGCGATAATTTTGCAGTCATGTAATCTGAGCTGGGACCCTTCATTCGTATTAAATATACTAAACTATCGCAAAAGTGACTGAGCAGAATGAAACACATTCGGAAATACTATGAAAATTAGCTTTCATTTTCATAAAACAAGATGATAAAACTACCTTAGCGTCTATTCTAATTTCAGGTGCTGCACAACCTAGTGCGAATTTGTTGGAATATAATAATTTCTTCCGTCCTTCCAATAACCGTTCTACAACATTCATTATTCCCTTTAATCGGAATATCTTCCACGTCTATCTCAGAGTTCTATTCTAAACTAACAATCACAATTTCAGCTATTAATTTTACTTCGTCAGCTTGCTATAATAAAAATGTCAACTTAATTACACCATACCATACTGATAGCAAAATCTTGCGAACATTAAAGCTACATTACATTACATTATAACGAAGTTCGTTCGCAAATTAAAAACAAATGCGTTGCAAGCCCACAATATTGGAGGGAAAACTGAAACAATAAATTCTAACAAATATTTTAAAATCGGTTATCCGAAATGGGATTCAGACGTAATTGGCATACCCGGATTGCTTCCACTACTTCCTATACTTAAGTTCGATGATGGAGTTTGTGGCGGAGGTAATACATGCATCTGTGTGCCTTTGCACCGATTGAAAACTTGACCGGGTTGAAACGGATCGAATGGAACATTTGAAGAACCTCCTGTTAACGAAAGTGAGAAAATTTTAAAAGCTGGCGTCCGAAATTAAAATAGAATATATTTCTAGTACCTTTTCTATCAGCTGGAATGTACTTTGAAAGGTGAACAGTTGGTAAGTGCAGGTAACCAGGACTCATCGGCATAACGTCCAACGTAACGGTTTGCACATCAGTGTCTTCCATCGAGATTACTCCTTTTAAATTAATTTAATAGTTCAATTGAAATGGGTTGTTAACAAAATTGAACCACGATCACAGTATAAAAATTACGAGAGCGAGAGCTAAACAATTTTAATTGTTAACTTCTTTATGGTGACTCAAGACAGTTCTGAATTTAAAAGAAAACTACACGGACCTGCATAAAATAAAGAATCATTTGTACAATTTTAACTATAGTTTTACTAATTTCCAACCTAATGTCGACTTACAAAAATTGAACTAGTAAACCCACTGGCAGAAATTAATTCGCTCTTCGGAATTTCCCTTCCTTTAAAATTTTACAAATAATAAAAACACTAAAGATATAAATTGTAGACAATAACCTGATGAACGCCCACAAATGGCCCACATATGTTGATCAGCACGGACCTCGTACATGAGCGAAATATTTGAGTCAGCAGTATTGCTTGTTTTGGTAATTTCAATTATCATTGAGCCCATTCCTCCCATGCGGCAGAATTCAATTCCTTTGTGCGGTTCAACCCTCGACTTTATTTCGAATTGCGTCTAAACATTCATCAGTAACGTATTTTAATTATTTAATTCTTTGAGTACTACGTAGTACTAAGTAATAATTAGAACTGAATATTTACCTTAAAATGTTGTAGACAAATGTAGTATTTGTAGAGCTCCGGTTGGAAGGATTTCTCTTGAGGACAAAATGTTACCGAGAACTCGAGTCGAATTTGGCTCTCGTCATCTAATGTGTTGACACCAATTTCCCACATATAACTTGCCGTTTGTCCATTGGTTAAGATCTAAATTAGTCCATAATTTATGAATGTTAAATTTTTGAAGACATAATCCCGGATTTTGAAATCCTGATGTGATACTTGATCTGGTCGACTTCTAATTCTATTTACGGGGCATCAGGAGTTCAAAACTCTGAAGAGAATTGACGAGTCAAAATAGTTACCAATTCTTGAGAGCGCGGATTAAGAGGTACAAGTGGAATGTCTTTGGAGAGTTGACCCTGAAGGGTCAACTGATGATTCGAAATAACAAAGGCGGAATCATTAAGCCCATGAAGTACTACTTGAAGGAATTTTCTAGAACCGACTGAATTCAATTTATGAGTAGACATTAGAGGTGGAAGAAATACGACCGGTAATTTTACTTCTTCCGATGGCCAAGGGCACTTTGCTATCACCTAGAAAGGTACAAAAGATGGAATTAATTTTAAGAAGAAACGCGGTAATACAATTTTTTGAAACACACCTTGTGTTGAATTAGAGCGTTATTCTTTTGAGGTCCAAGCTCTGATTTCATTCTGATTTGGACAGGCGTAGAGCAAAAAGGTTTAGTTGCGGGGAGTGGCACCGACACTTCGGAACACAGTGGAGAATTTTCATACAGTTTAAGCTGTAACTCACGAGAAGTTGACCGGATATTCAGAACTGCCCCCTATTTAACATTGTTTTTATCAAAATACCAAACAATACTTCCAAATATTCTTACGGACATGATAATTCAAGAATTCTTACAAAGTCAATTTGGTTGCTTCCTGTTTCCAGTGTGAATGTAACTAATTGCTCAATACCCGCAATGAGATTCAAATTAGAGTCACCAGAACTCAATTGGAGACTTCCTGGAATTTTGTTAACTGTGAATTTGTACCGGCAACCCATTCGGGGGGACACAAGCTCGAAGTGTTTTATATTTATTGACACCTGTCCTAACCTAAATGCTCCTGGTTGCGTAACCTGAAAGAATTAAAAAATAATAAAAGTCCTTCACTGTGATTTCAGAGCTAGTCGTTGTAATACAAGATTTTTGAATAGAACTTAACACAAAAGACAACTCACATTTGCATGAAGAATTATTGAGTTAGGACCAGGTTGTAAAATAATATCATGTGTTTTGGCCGCTACACTGAAATCAGTCTTGAGGACTTGAACATCTCTTTTCGCTAGACTGTCCTTCCTCCTGTACAAAAAATAAACTGCGAGCAGTAGAGATGCGAAAGGCTTGCATGGAATGAACTTAGAAGAAATTAAAATTTTATTATTAGCCACAAAATGTGAAAAGAAATTGAGAATAAAATTATGAGCATGTTTGGTTTAAATCAAAATGTTGAAATTGGTGATGTGTTCTAGTTGAATGCACGATAGATGAAGCACGTTTGAGCAAAATGTTTGATGTATTTATGTTGCTCATAAAGGAAAGCACTTTTTGTTCGATTTTACGGAACTGCAACTAATATTTGGTTGCTGCATCGGAACGAATGTATGGTTGCTAGGGTTTTTTGATTGTGCGAGCCGTAGTATCAGTAAATATAAACAACTCATCGGA
>JAQFYE010000321.1:0-40476 GCA_034694305.1 Protaphorura glebata | reverse complement strand
GGACTATTGTATCGCGAGACCGAGAGTCTCAGTTTTCGAGACTCTCGCGAGACCAGTTGTCGAGACTGGATTCCCTAGTTATCACAGTTCATATCACTTGAGGCGAATTTTGTTCTAAATAACAACGAGGGAGCACTCGCGTTAGCATATCCATTGAAAATGCACAATTTGAGGCCAAAAAGCATTGAAGTAGTGGTAAGGTCCGTTTTTCACCGGCTAATGTAATTTTTCTGTGTGTTTTTTTCCTAAAAAGTCTCTTAACCCCCAGTGGATATCGCGTGTTCTATATATCTGGAGTAATGCCCTAACCAATTTTATCATATGGAAAGGTAAGGTTTAGGACGTCGGACAATGAACCATGACTGATTAGATTAGGACTGACGACGACAATAAGCCAAGTCAACCGGAGAAATACCTATATAGATAAGGTACATTGAAGTAACAAGGACTATAGAGTGAGACCATTGTAAATAGGCAAGGTGTATTACTCAATGTTGAAAGGAAGATCAAAAGCTATAGCTAAATTAATTAACACAGTTCCTCTAAGACTAGTCTCAGAAAATGACTAGGAAGAAGAACTTTTGTGCAAAAATCTTATTAGCTAGGATTGTTGTGAGGATATCCGAGTAATCTTACGCACTCACATCACTTGATCCTATCCTGTATGTAAATGTAAATTGATACGGCGCCTTCAATGGTGCCGGACCACATCTGCAAAAGAAGAGATTCAAGAAAAAAATTAATTAACTCTCAAATCTCAGATGGTATGGTCTGGGAAGGCGCTGGGGAAATGGCTTGTTTTTAATCAAAAGTGTCCGTGAGACGATAAAATTGGAGAATGTCATTCATTCATTCCTTTAAGCTTAAATTTTGCCATCTCAGCAATATTCATGGGGATGTCAATCATAGTTTGTTAAGCTAAGTTAAGCCAGACTAAGGTCAGGTCATCTCAGGTCAAACTTTACAAGTCATACATACCTATTTACGTCCTTCTAACTATGTTTTGAATGCGGGGTTTGTCTGGCTAACCCAAATTGGTGTTTTGTAAACTTTTATTTTAATCATGACGGAGGAAGAATAGGATTGCCCGTACATATACAGGGTGTGCCAAAAATAGCAAAAAATATATTTTACTTCTTCTGTTCTGTCGTGTACGTTCGATCAAGTACGTTTTGCAAAAATTGAGACAAAAATTTGATAAATATTAATTGTTATTTTTGAACCACTATGTAAGTGCATCCAGTACGCTTGCATTACTCGAGAAACATTTTCTAATTTGAGCATCACACGATATACATTTTACTTCGTGTTCACTCACAATCTCCCAGACAATTTAATGACTGACAAATTATTGTACTGCGTAAGATCTAGAACACATTTTTTTTTCTTACTTAATACAAGCGCTTGGAAATGGAATAATTCTTTAAAGAAAAAAAATCACACCGCCATGTGGGATGTGGACGGATTATTATAAAATTAAAATTATTATGTTCCTGTCATGAATTCATGTAATGCACACATCCAAATGAAATGTAAGATTTCAATCGGGTGCCTGCCAACCACATCGTATGGATAATTAAGGCCCTGTCATCATTAATTTTAACTTCATATTCTAAGACACCCTTCTTACGCAATACTCTGATTTGTCAACATCAACACGTCCAATTTTTATATCATTTCGTCAGACACACGTCTATGATAAAATGAAGAAATCAGAGTAGGTAGTTGAGTTTTTCTTTTACCGAAACGACGTTACCAGCTTTATCGTGTTATTTGGGCATTTTCAAACAATTCAGGCTGTTCTTTACATAGAAATTGGGTTTAGCGGTGGAGAGCACTGGCCCAATTCCGGTAAGGTCTTTTGAGACATCTGTCTCTGAATAAAATGGATAATTCGCACATAGTTTTTGAGTCAAGTCTGAAAATATCTGAGAAAAAAAAATGGTTCACACTTCCGGAATATGAGGAATGGGTGATGGTACTGTATATTTCTAATGAATTTTTTTGACGAGTGCTAAGCAGTGCTTAGCACCAAATTTATTTGCTCAGTCGAAGATTATGTTTGCTTATTGCGGTGAAAGGGATCCTAAAATTTCTGACTCATAACATTGCCTCTTTTCGCACGATTTGGTCTGTGTACTTGTGTAAGACCAGTAGTCCATTTTTATTCCCAGAGTGTGCAGGGTGCATTAGGATACGATACGAATCCAATTCAAATACGGATACGGATACGAAGTAAGGGATTATCGTGATTACTTTATACTTTTTTTGTGCACATCATCCTAGTACGTATTGATTTGAATTTGAATAGAAAACTGCACTGGCTTTATATTAATCTCCCCCTTTTTTGGGATCCGTTTCTATTCCATGGATTTGACTTGTCCCAGTGGGTCTCAATTTATATTATCGTGGGGGGAACCGACCCTTTCCATCCAAAAATAGTACGTGATAATTCATTTGGCTTCCGAATTTCTCGGAGGAATACCCGAGTGTCAGTTCAATATGTTAGGAAAAATGAGCTCGGATTTTGGAATAAATTATTTTTCTTAGTACTTTAGAAAGGATATCCTAGAAAATATAAGCCTTTGTAATGACATCAAAAACGACGCTATAATCGAATTCGGAGTGTAATTACTAAAATCTAAATGACATTCTTCATTACCACTCAATAGGCGATCATCCACGCAAATTGGACATAAAGGGGGGTTTTAAATAATACTAATGATGGATGAGTCAATAATAATCTGGAATGAAAATGTACTTATTCTGTATTTGTGAACGTAAATGGATTACCCAGAAACCTGGTTATGAATGAACACACACATAACAGTCTATCTTTGTGGTCGTGCTGGAGTATAGAAAACATTCATTTAGAATTTACTTATTTTTGGTCCAGTTGGATTCTCACAGTTCTGCAGTGATTTTCCACAATATGGTTAATTTAAATTTATTCAACTTTGATTTAAAAAATCTTGTGTTTCGTGGGTGGTCATGCCCTCCCAGATGTGATTTTAATTAGATTACATTAACCAATTACGCATTACTGTTTTCGTTTCCGGAAACACCGTACCGTGCGAAGCTATTACATGTAATGAGGTTTACCGTTAAGCTCAATTTACTACATTCATTATTCATCTTGATTCTTAATTATTTTTTTTGTGTTCTCCAACAGATGTGATGACATTCTGAGTTGCATCTCTGCCCTGGACGACGTAATCGCTGAGTTTGATGACTCAATTTCACAATCATCCTTCGTTCATGTTCTTGGAGGGGAAGACGGGAGCTTGGAATCTGTGGCAACGCCAAAACCAACGCCAAGCGTCATTTCCTCTGTATCGTCAATTCCTCGAGTCACTTGTAGTGTGAACAGTACCTCTTTGTCTGAACCCACCGTCAAGATTCTTCAAACTCATGAACAGACAGTGACTGAGATTCAAATAGGGTCAACTATTTCTGAAACACCATCTGTTATTGGTTCTCCGCCGAAAAGAATGTCTGGGACAAAGGTACCCTCCGCCATTCCACTCCCACGACATTCTCACAATGAACCTCTTCAATTAAAGCAAAGTCACTTCTCACCGGTCAAGGGAAGTCCAAAGAAAACTGTAGAACCCGATGGGCAGGTCTATCAAGTTGAAATTTCTGGTGAAAATTGTAGTCCGACAGGGAATTTCACAAGTTATGGGATCATTTTCCCGAAAAACAACAGCAACACGACGAATGTTGTATCTAGTCCAACACGCGAAGCGACAACGGTCGCTCCGCCAGCGCCATATCCACGGACCCGACGTGCAGCAGCCAAAATGGTGGATCCCAAATCAAGAATGTCCCAAGAATCGCAAATGGGCGGATCATTCCCTAAGGTCAAAGAACCAATCTATGAAGTCATTGCTGAGTCCCAATCTGTCAAAGTTCGTCCTAGTCCGAAATCAGGTGCACACAAAGGGATGCCTTTGTTTATCGCGGAAACGACTCCGGCTGAAGAGTTGGCGAATGAACAAAAACGGGCACATCTTCTGAAGAGTGAAGAATGGAGTTTTCATTCGGATGAGAAATTGCCAAGGTCACTCCGAAAAACCCGACGGACTTGTCTAGAGGAAGATGATGATCAAGTTGAAGTCAAGAGCGTCACAGGGTCGACGTCATCGTCAGGGTCACACGGGAATGTCACCGTTCCGTCGAATTTGAATGGTGGTGTATCGTCGTCACCAGTGAAGAGTGGGCCTCCGGTCAATGTGCGTGGTGCAACACACGCAGTCCAAGTTCACGTCGCCATGAGTAGAAATGGACTTGACAGTGGTGATAAGGATGAAGAGATCCGAATGAAGACGTCATCTGCGGCAGTGACAGGGCGTGGGAATGAAGATGACATTTGGAGAATGCCTGTCACCCATGTCCAAAAAAATGACCACAAGCAAAACACGGTCGCCACAGCAGGTGCGAGCGGAAATAGTCACCCAGCACCACTTCAAATTGTCGAAAACGGTAATGAAAAGAAGTTATTATCTCAGGCCGTTGGAGCGAATGGAAAAGTTACTTACAGTAAAGCTACTGGGAGTGAAAACGGGGGTAATGGTGTTCCACTACGGTCACATTTTAATGGACTACCACTAACCCCACCTGTACTTGATGTGGATGATGGGTATTTGAGCATGATCAATCGTCATGAAACTCCGATACTTTGGCCCGAAGGTTTTATTGAGAGTGAAACATTTTCCCCGGAGGAATTAAAAACACTGACTGTTCATCACCCAGAGGACTATGACAGTAAAACAAGGGTGTCTGGAGCGACGGACAAAACTGATTATTTCTCAGATGACTCTTTAGAATTTGAGGGCGAGGGTGATGAGCCAAGGACATTTATTATTACAGGACCGTCCATCCTTCAAAACGCTCGGGACCATCGTCGGAAATCTTTGGCGGATGTTGATCATTTTCAATCGTTTGCTCAGGAAGCAACTTCCAGGAAAAGTTGGAGTGTTCCAAGTGGGACTGAACAATCGAACAGAAATGTTTGGAAGATTGGAAGTCCTGAACCGAAGAATAGTTGTAATTCTTTGCCTCGGGAATTGGCCACTTCATCCCCAGTTAGAAAACCCTGTGCGTTCTTCATTCCTCTGAACGATTCAGAGGTTTGTGAGAGTCAAGGGAAAACAATTGAGTCCCCAGTCATCTTGGATTCAGAAAAACAGAAGAGTCTGAATTCTCCTCATTCTGCTCCTAGTCCTATTGTTTCCCTGTCAAATACGACATTTGAAAGTCACATTCTCAAAACGAACAGCGAAGCATTCGTGTTTGACTTTTCAGACCCCCCGCCAGAACCTAGAAAAGCCCAACCATTGGCTCGAAATCCAAGTAATCGATTTTCTCCTGGGTCATTGACCGACTTTGTGGACACTCTGATCGGAAAAGCATTGAAAACTGGAATGCAAGAAGCAGATGCGATCAATTATCTGCTGGCCACTCCAGATGAGGAAGAACCAGTCACAATCGAACAAGTATTATCTGCTTCTCCGGACTTTACGACGAAAAATGAAGATCTTGTCATAACACTAGATGGCGCTGATGAAGTAGGAAAAGAGGAAGATCGTGAAGATAATTTTCTGACTTTGGAGAGACTTTCGAACGCTTCGTCGGGGAAGGCCTCTCCTTCCGACGTTCCATCTGCCATGACTGAAACGTCTTTCCTGGAACACTTGTCAACCCCGATGGAGCCAATTTCTCAAATCAGTAGTTTCGGCAGCGACGAAGAAGAGGAGGTAGAAGAAGAGAAGGTCGAACTGACCGAAGAAGTACAAGAACCAGTACCAGAAGAAGTAATTCCACTGCCTACATCTACGGTGACCGTGGAAGAAACGACTCAAGATGAGCAACCCATATCCCCAGTTGTAATTTCACCGACTGAGAGCAACGCTGAAAAAGTTAGATTTGACTTCATTGAAGATTTGCATGACCAGCCCCCACCGTTTGTCCCGGCTCCACCTCCGATCTCCGTAATTGTCGTCACCCCGAAGGAAACAACAAAAGAAGAAGACTCGGACGACAGCTTTAATGCCAATCCTGTTGTAATCCGGGATCTTTTGGACTTCCCGAGAAATGAAAGACGTCGCCCGGAAAAGCATAGCCGGGCTATCCCTGAAGGTATGTCATTTCAATTTGCTAGATAAGTATTTGAAGAGGTCAGAAATTTTATAGTCAAAGAATTTCAAAAGAGATACCTCCGGGATTCTCTGTGTATCTATTTCCGTGCTCGTGATACTAGGTACTATTTTAATAGAAATCCTTAGTTTCGAACATTCACATCTGTTCTCAGCTGCTGGAATTCAATACCTCGGGCTTGGACGGACTGCGCTATAACTAGTTTTTCCTTATAGACTAGGTGTACTTATTCCTAGGCCGAATGGGTAGTAACCCACCGTTGTCGAGAAAGACCCTTTGGACGACTCTTTGGTGTTTGAGAACGCCCATCAGCGAATTCCAATTCGTGTGTTAATTTTTTTTATTTAATGGAGTTTTTTGAATTTCCAGAAATTCTCTCAAGAAGTCCTTCGAAGCAATCCCACATTCATCGCCAAACTAGTCGTTCCCATGAAAATTTAGTGGACATCGTTGGTCGTCGTTATGGATATTTGAGCCCTACCGGAAGTCATGGACACTCTTCAACATTACCGCCAAATTCAATGCCACCGGTTCATCGCAGGCGAAGTGCGCTCAGAACTTTTATTGATTACTTTAAACGAGGTAAGATCTCCAAATGCTCTTTACGAATCTCTGATGCCGGTAATCATTTTAACTAAATTCCTGATTTATTTTCTTCTACAGGAAAGAAAATGGATTACAACACTCAAATCGAGGACGGTCATTATTACCCGGACACACCAAACAGTTCGTCACCCAAAGAGGGGAAAAAATTTGTGTTTAATGGAATTGAAACCTCAGAGAGATCACTGGAAGACCAAATACCAGAGAATCTCAAAATTAGTCGTATTTCTATGAATGATTCTCCACGTGGGTCTCAACGAAGTTCTAGCTCGCGCTCTGGCCCCGCCAAAAAAGGCGTCCTGAGTCGTCTTTTCCGTCGAAAGGAAAAATAGAAGAATCAGATACTTGGAAGTATCCCGCGCAGCTAAACAAACTAAAACTTTACATTATTATTGCCGTGACTGTACGCGCATGTGCGTGTGCACATAATTAATGGACTGTAAATATACTTATATTTCCATAATTGTTAGACTTAAGACGCCTGCCGAACTGTGGAAGGTAATGCTTTACAATGCAATCCAATTGCAATTTAGAATTAATTGTCAGTGTGAGAGAGTCAAGATAACATATCTCGTTAATTATTGTTGTCGACAATTACACTGAAGAATTCTTCAATAAACGTGTATGCATGTTGTTGTATGACTGCAACTGCAATGTGTAATCCGTGTGCATCTTGCTATTAATTTATTTCAAAATCATATTTCGAAATCGGTCAAAACAAAATATGATTGCTCACATATTTCATACGCAATTTCTGCGGACACATTTACAAAGTATTAGATTGCCTGATAAACTCCTTTCTGTTCCATCGTAGCACTAAACAACCCAAAGAATTCTGAACTTGCGTTGCAATGTTGGGGAAATTTCGCTGGTAGAAATAGACTAGACGATGTGTGATATCCGAATTCTGGCATCGTAAGGACAGAAATTCCAGAGAATTATACAGAATTCCAGAGCCCATCGCTATTCGAAAATGGGTTTACCAGATTTAAGCCACATCTCACTGTGTGGCTTAATTGAAATATTCAACAGCGAGTCCAAGTATGAGACTGAAATAAAAATTCAATTATTTGTACACATCTGAATTTTGGAAACCCTGAATTTAAAGGAATTTAACACTGGGAATGTAGTAAATCCGAAGGACATTGAATATTACGGTGACACACACATCTTAGTCTATTTTTTATTATGGCGAAGAATTTCAGTTTTCACTGTTGTCATTATTCGGACCGGTTGATTTTTAAACCGCCTAGTATCATACCAATAACAGTGCATTTCAAACAAATTAAGAGGAAACATGTTTTATTAACATTATTGACATTTTGTAACTTGTACGTAGCACAATATCAACCTCAGTAAATTACCCTGCTGTTGAAATTAGAATGTAATTATCCCATTATCAAAAGTTGTAATATTATGAAAAATTCATCAATCCGCAGGATTCTGGTCCTCTTTCCACCCTTATGATCACAATTTCGGGTTATAGAGCGCCCGCTTTCCTTGAACATGAAGGGCATATTCTCCTCCACACTGACCATCGTAATATTGGGCTTCGTAATGGCTCATCGCAGCAAAGTCAACCGCAGAAAAGTTTCAACAGTCTGGAGTCTAGGTCCATCAAAATAATCGTGGTCACATCCGGGCCGAGGCCGTGGAAGATCTCCTCAATTTGTTGCAAGAGCTCCACAACTCGTGCCCTTTTCTCCAAGAATGCTGCGTGCTCCACAACTCCTGCCCTTTTCTCCAAGAATTCTGCGTGCTCCACTGTCAATTATTCAAAACTGGTTGTTGAAGCCATTTGAAGCCTACCGTCTTCCGTTAACAAACTTCGGCGCGTCCCAGTTGACGTGTTTATCTACTTGTTTTTGGAAGACAAAAACAACTCGTACCCTTTTCTCCAAGAATGCTGCGTGCTCCGGTATCAATTTTTCAAACTGGCTTGTTGAAACCAGTTCAAGACTTCCTCCTTCAGTTAACAAACTTCGATGCGTCTCAGTTGACGTGTGTATCTCACTCTAGTTGTTTCTCAAGAACAAAGGCAACTCGTGTCCCTTTCTCCAAGAATGCTGCGTGCTCCACTATCGGTTTATCAAACTGGCTTTCCGAATCTAGTTGAAAACGTTCTTCTTCAGTTAACAAACTTCGATGCGTCCCATCTGACGATTATCTCCCTCCAGTTGTTTATGAAGGAGAGAAACCCCTCGTACCCTTTTCTCCAAGAATGCTGCGTGCTCCACTTTCAATTTTTCAAAATTGGTTAAGCCATTTGAAGACTTCCGTCTTCGGTTAACAAACTTCGACGCGTCCCAGTTGACGTGTTTATCTCCTTACTTTTGAAGGACAAACAATAACTGTGCCCTTTTCTCCAAGAATGCTGCGTGCTCCACTATCGGTTTATAAAAATGGCTTTTCGAATCAAGTTGAAGACCATCTCCAGTTAACAAACTTCGGTGCGTCCCAGTTGACGCGTTTATCTACCTCCAGTTGATTTTGAAGAACGATTTCCATTCCTGCTATTCCTATTCTTCAGATTCCAATCCAAAATGAATGCAATTCAAAAAATCATCCAAACCAGGGCACGCGCACGTAAAGACACCTTGGAATAGGGTGTTTCGAAAGCCATGTGTGTTAGAAATGCTAACCCAAGGGACCATTGCGTTTTGAAGTCGTGGTAACTCGTAGCTTCTCTCCAGAAGTATGATGGAACGAATAAATGACTTCTTTTTTTACAAAATAATTACTCCAAACTGAAAACTGGAATAATTCAACGTAGACCAAATGAGAAACATTAATACGTCTCGAGCAAAGAACCCCAAGACCAGAACGTCGTTTGGCCAATCGAAATGAAGTTGGTTATGCCGTGATGCAAGTTCCATCCATGGTCGTTTATTTTTTATTCAAGTGCAGATCAATTTAAAATAAAAAATAGTTTAATCTGGGGTGACGTGGAATAACTAAATATTGGCATTGAAGGACAGTAGAAACGACAAGTCAAAATATCAACATTTGCAAGATAGACACCGTCACCAGCACCAGCATCACCCGATTCTAAGGTGTTTTTACCTCCCTTAACTAATTGATTTATGTTATAGAGAGTAGAATTGTTATTTATTTTATTCTTTCACACAATGTACCGTAAAATGGGGTGAATAGGGACAGTGTGGTGAATCGGGACACTCTCCTGGGAAAAAGTAAAACCGAGCGGTATCGGTAAACAAGAAAAATTCTAGGCACGCAAAATTTGTCTCAATAATCAATACCCCGATAGCAGTCTAGGAACACAGGTTTCAAAAACAAAATAAAAATTTCATAATTTTGGCAGCCATTTTTCTAAAATTCAAATTTCGAGCAAAATTTCGTAGGTGTCAAAACTTCTATTGGAACTGCAATATAGGTGAGAATTTCCAAAAATGTTATTCTTGATAAAAGTTTCGCAATGCGATTTTACATCGAACCTTTAGTTTTTGTAATCCTAGGACGATTATTCGAAATTCTGAATTTTTTTTATTCAACAGTGAAATAATTTTTTAAGAAAGTGGGGTGAATTGGGACAGCATGCCTATAAACTATAAACCGGCCTAGGTAAAAGGTAGCGGTCCAAACCAAGTGAATTATCGCTAGCGAAGGCAACGGCAGCAACTACGAAGGGGATGAGTTACCGAAAAGCCACCGAAAATTTTTGAATTGCAAAAATCGTGCTACAGAAGCGAGTTAGGTCTCTCAAAATTTTAAGCCAAAGTATTGTAGTGACCGCGCTTAATGGGAATGAGGAGCAACAAAATTTTGAGAATATTTGACTTGTTGCAATTTCGGATATCCAAGTGGGAGGTTGGCTATTGGTTGATTTTTTGCCAAACTCATCAAAGAGTGCTCAGAGAAAAAGGCATCTTTACTTGGGATGTTTTGAGCAGATTTTACCAGGAAATGAATTTGAATGCGTGTTCCTCCGGCAAACTTTTTGTTCGGACGGATCAACTTTTTCATTTCTGAATATCAAAGACCGCTCGCAACATTCAATTTTACCCAATTAATCGTTCAAACTTCCCCCTAGAAGTTTTACGAGGTGGCGTTCACCGGTTAACCGTAAATTCAAAACATCGGTCAATTTCGTGCTTATTTGAGGTTCAAAATTTTGAAATTTTGAACAAGAATATATTGAAACATTTTAAAAAAGATATTCAGCGTCCCGAATCACCTCATTGAGGGTTGATTCGGTCCACTCCTATCAAAAAAGACGGGTGTCCCTATTCACCCCACCTTGAAGGTGAATCGGGACACCTGGTTTTTTAATTTTAAAAAATAGTTTCGAAATTATTTTCAAAAAATGTGATGGTGGGTAATGTCCCTCGTGCCCGTCCACACAAATTGCCACAGACTTCAAAATTCTATCTAGAATGTTTGGAATAGATAACTTAGGTTTTTGTTCAAAACTGTCCCGATTCACCCCATTTTACGGTATCCCACAATAATTTCCCAATTCATTAAATATATAAATTCCAGGATTATTGGTCCAAGCCCAGGTTCTAGCTAAAGAGAAAACACACTTCATTCCAGATGAATGCAAAATACATTGCCTGGCTCTTCCGGCGAAGTCCAAGTCCTCAAACTTGAGAAATCCTACTCAACATAACTTTATTTTTACGTTGAATAGAAATATTATTGTATAAATGTGCTCCTCCGTTCGCCCCTGCCTCCTTGGAATGGAAAAGAAGCGCTGGAGAATAATCCTGGGGTTGCAGATTCTAACAAAACTGATGAAACATTGATCAGCCGTTGAAATTGACCTTGAAAGAAACAAAACCAAAACAGAACTTCACTTTCGCAACCCGAGCTGCATAAGAATTTCGTACACCTTCTGATAAAATGTGACTGATCTTGAGGTCGCACTCACTCGTTTTTGACAGGAACGATTCTGGGCTTACTCCAATATTTCGGATACTCGATTCTCTTGACTACTCGGAAGTCGGAACCCGAGAAAGACACCAAGTTCGATCGACGACATCCACATCGCCGATGCAATATTTTAAAGAAATCGAGGAAATGAACAAACGAGGAGAGAAACGTGATGTAGTACATATAATTATATTCTTTATCTTCACTTCATGGCACATAAATGTAATAAATATGAATATAATAACAATAATAATGATCAAGTCATAGGTATTAGGCAAATAATTTCATGCAAACTCTTTTCCTCTGTCACTAAAATAAAATAGATTCAGGGTAAGGATTACAAAAAAGATTGCAAATTTCGCCAAGTCAAAAAAACACAAACATGTTCCATACGTAATAATTGTTTTTCAAAAAAAAATCAAAAACTTAATAACTTGTGTCAATATTTGAGACATGATTCGCATTATTCATTTTTAGCAGCAATGCATAATAATAACCTATAATCTACACAATCCATAATTAGTTTTTTCGATTTAGCCTAACTAAGCCAAAGCCAAGCCGTTTAATTTAGGACTCTCAGTTATTGGCAAATAATACTTAAATAAATAGATAAATAGAGGCCCATGTTTCTTGGAGCATTCATTTTTGTAAAATTGTAGTTTGTAGGTTATCAAGCTACACAGTACCACCTCAACAGCTACAAGGAAATTGGGCAAATAAATTAATTAATAAAAATGTCTTGAGCTCAGGCACAAATGCCACCGAGTCAACTAGAGGGCGTTCCAAAGGAAACAACAATAATTTAACCCGCACAAAAAACAAGCCTGGTGTTTAAAAAAAACAAAAAAATTAAATTCATAATTAATTAATTATTGTTCACTTTGTTCTTCCCTGTGGGTCATTACTAATTCAGTATAAATCTTGTCCTAGAATCACCGACACACAGCTAGCCGTAAATCGAGTTACTCATTATTCGTTCAAAACTGCCTAAAGTATGTACAACGTATGACACAGAATGCTGCTGTTCTCCCAGAACACTTAACAAATTAGTTATTCATTAAGAGTAACCCTTAAAATTCTAAACAATTATTTCTATTTAATTCATAACTTTTTCTAATTGTTCTAATCAATTATTTTACCTTCTAAACTTTCATTTACAGTCCAGATCACCAGCAAGGAACTACACTTCCTACTCCAATTAACAACAAAAAATACAAATCCATTAACAATTTTTTTCAAAATCTTAATTCATTAGTTCATCGACTAATCTTACATATTTCAACAAATGTTCAAAATTTCAGTTTCAGCTCATAAATGAATAAATGTCGTCACAACGATTTCATGAAAAAGTTCACAATTTCGAATGGGAGATCTGTTTTTGGGGGAAATGCAAACCCATGGGATTCTAAAATATTATCCTATGTATACATAGTTTACCATAGCAAATTGGTAAAATGTTCCATCACTTTACATGGCAGCCTAGCTTCACAAAATTTTACCATACATATTTTTACCCATACAAAAACTTTTGATCTGAGCGTCCATAATATGTCCAAAGTATGTAGGGTGTCTACAAAAAACTTGTATTGATTGAAACTTACCGGTAGCGGAAGGAATTATTTTCGTGTCGTGTATGCTCAGTTTAGTACAAAATAAGACCTTGTATTATTATTGTTGTACTTACATAGAATATTTTTCTTAAAATCGTTCAAGTCCCCTCAAGTGTCAAGTTAGTACAAATGTAATTAATTCTTAACCACAATTTATATTTCTTTATAATTAATTACTTGTGTTGAGAAATGCGACTAAACATACATTATTAATTATTACCTGGTTACATGTCAGTTCACCAATGTCTGGTATTTTTAACTTGTTTTGTATATTAATTTAAGTAATTATTTCCACACAACATTCACTTACTTCCACAAAAACGATTTTGAGGGCGGGCGGGGGGTGTAGATTCACTACCAAGAAATTACAATCATTATTATATGGCTTACTCACGAGTAACACACATATTTTGTAAATATCGCCCAGCTTGTACTTGTTTAAAATTTAATCCTTAATTTTTCTAATATTATTGCACCACGTCACGAACCTTTGTTCGAAGATAATGTCATGTCATGTCATCCAATAAAATTATTTCACACTGTGATGAACATTTATTTGAAAAATTGGTTTGGCGGAGTGTTCGGATTTCCTTGAACGTTTGGTGGCATTGGATTCCTTCCATTATTTGTACCGGTTCGATACAATTGTTGCTGAAAATTATGAAATTGCTGAGCATAGGCTGGGTCATTTTCGGGTTGTGGAGGTGGACCGTTGGGTGGACCTGGAGGGTAACCACCGGGACCTTTCATGCCAACCATTGCATTCGGCATATGACCACCAGGTCCACCGACGGAGCCACCTGGTCCTTGCTGATCCATCATGGAGTGCTGCCCTCTCATCATCGTAGGCGGTGGACCATTGTTACCCATTCCGGACATCGGAGGTCCCGGATACGGCATTCGGTTACCACTCATTACATTTACATTCATCTAAAAAAAATTAGAATAACACAAATTAATTTGATATCTTGTAATCAATCAGTTCCGTGATAGAGATGACATTGTCGTATTTATTTTAAGCCTGTCCAGAAATACATAGACGTGCTCATTGATTATCTTACATTCTCGATACCTGCAAAGTGATCAATAGTTGGGCAGTCATATTTGCGCACATTCTAACAGTCAAATTTATTTTTGATCTAAATCTCAATTGAGATCCCGATTTTACATTTACACTCGTGGGTTGGCAGAAAATCGTTGCCCTAAATATTCTACCCGGAATTCGCACTTTCCGTGAAAAATTGTAGTCGCGCTATAGTGTTAGCCTTCTTTCAACGCACAATGTGACTGATGATAAAACGTCCAACTTAAAAGTCACTGGAACGTTATACCGAGGTTATTTTTATTCATTTTGATTGTAAACAGGTCAAATAATAACATATTTGCATATAATGAATCCGGAAAATGACACGAGCTTATTTACAGTTATGAAATATTAAAAGTGCATAAGCATAAGAATCGTGACACAATCAAGATATTCAACTCTTGAGTCTGAATTTTGAAGACAAAAAATATAGCCTGGGGTAAAATCTTGCTAACGAGAGTAATGCACTCCAGTCAACCAGTTTACAAAAAATACAACAATCAGCTGAGTAATGATGAGTACAATGGATCATGGATCTCATCTGACGAATTGCGTATAAAATTAAGGCATGACCAGAGGAAAGACCAAAAAATTGAATTCCTTATTAGAAAAAACAACACAATCAGAGTTGAATTAAAGCATGAGGTTTTGAAATTGTATTGTGAAGCTGATTTACCAGATGAGAGCATTCCCCTTCTCACCTTGTGAAATGAAATAAATAGATTGCCTCGGGGGAATCACGACTTGAGATTGTTTAGATAATCTTCTCGTAGTACACACAACAACAACGTGGTTGAAAATTTCATTTTCCTTTTTATTAATCAACTCTAACTCGTCTATTTTCCTGGGAAGCGCATTATTTCTGAATTAAACAAACTTCCTACCGCTTAAACAGCTTAAATCATGTTGGTCAACAGTAATAATTGCCTCATTACTAATTTAGTAGTTAAATCATTGCCAGATGTCAAAATCTTAAGTAGTGATCCCTAAACGTGGTTTTTCAGAGTGAGGCTGCACCTGCAATCTTGTTTTCGGGACCAGGATTATTTATATTTTTCTCCAGTCGTCATTTCTGTCACTCGCTTTATAATTTCCGTTTTGTAGAGAAGGTATTCGCGCCATCTACCAGCTAGTTATTGGATGGAAAGGGGTATTTCGAAGGGATACAAAAAACCAGACTACTTACCCCCATGTTGACGTTGACGACAGGCCCAGGGCTTGGATTTGTGTATCTTTGAAGAAAGTCTAGATTTGGCCCTTGCCTCGAACCACCGCCAGTACCAGGCCCCATACTTCCCGGCTGTGGACATGGAGGTCCTTGTGATTGGTTATGAGGTGGAGGAGGCCTGGCAGGGAGGTACTGAATGGTATTCGGAGCATTTGGTTTCACTTGAATATTGGTTCCACCAAAATTCCTGGGGTCATTGGGATTCCCTGGCATTCTATAAGGACTACCCCTTACACCTTGACCAGGCATTCGGGGTGGTTGATTGCCATACATCATTTGTGGATGGGGTGGACCGCCACCTCTCGGTGGCATCCCACAAATCCCCATCGAGCTCATTTGTTGGTGATGATTCATTGTCATTTGTTGATGACTCATCATTCCCATGGGTCCTCCAGGGCCACCAGGTCCCATCTGGTTCATGTTAGACGGATGATTCTGCATGTTGGGAGGAGGACCTAGTTGGGATCCCGCCATTGAGCTCATAGGTCCTCCACCACCAATCGGCCCCATTTGTTGACCCATTGGACCGGGCATTTGATGCGGATTCATATTCTGGTTCATGTAAGGAGGGATGTTCTGTATGTTCATTTGTTGAATCGTCATCGTAGCATTCACATAAGTATTATTTACAGTTTGGGGACCGCCCATAACCAAACCACCATCAACATTCTGCGAAAATAGTAGTCATAATTATGGTGTACCGGGATTGGGTCACGAGGTCCAACACCATTTCTAGCCCTACCCCCTAATACGTACACAGGACAAAATTCTAAAAGGGTTCGGCGTATTATTGTTACACTGCTAAATAAAATCGATATCAAGGGATGAAAGTCGAATACGGTGTCTACGTATTAGACAAACGTTAATATTCTTTTTCACAGCTATATTTGAAGTCTTTCAAATTCGACTAGTTCATTTTAAGGGTTTGGGCCAGAAAACGTCGAATAAGCAGGAGGTGATGGACGTCACAGATAAATCTTCAGGGGAAGATATAGGAAAAGACAAAAACGAACAGTATGTACCTGTATATTATGCATCGATGTATTGAAATTGACCATATTGGGATTCATCGGAGGACCACCTGAGGGGTTCATCCCGCCGTAGCCTCCATTCGAATTCATCCTGAAATTCCAAATTATAGATTCATAGTATTATTTTCCCTAGAATGCTTTGAAAATTGACATATATTCTATTGCCTAGCACTTACCCACTCCCTTGAGGATTTGGACCTGGTGTTCCATTGCCACCAAGAGATTGACTCATTTGTACCATAGAGGAGATGGGGTCAAAGACAGGTTTGACACCACAAGGTCCAGGACCGGTCAAATCTGGATTCAAAGGAATATTGTCTACAGAACCAACCGGACCATCAGGATATTCTAAACTCATGGGTATTTGTTTCATCATTCCGCAAGGTGGTTGTCCTGGTCCTAAATTGCCTGGGGGTCCATAATTGCTAGGTTTCATATCTCCTAAATTCATTTGAAGAGGTGTTCCGGGTTGTGAGCTTCGGTCAAGTCCTTGAGGGCTAGGATTTGGCGTTGTGCTACTTTTCGGTGTTGCAACTGGACCCACGCTACCAGGTCTTGTCTAGTCATCACAAAAGTAAAAGATTAGCTTCCAGAATTCCAAAGTAATTAAGTCTTGCGATTAAATAATAATTGAACCTTACTTTCGAATTGCTACTATTGGACGTCATAACCATTTCAGGTGTGGATTTTTGATTATTGGCTGAGGATATTGAGACTGGAGTGGGTGGGGCTGATAGGGAAGGTTTCTGTTGCTGATTTACAATGGGCGTTGAAGGGTTCATTTCTAAACTAGAAGGTGGCATGCTGTAAACAAAATGGAGAATTCATTCATTAAAATATTCAACATAATTTTTTAAGGAAAGATGAGAAATGAGATTTACCCCGGAGAATTATCGCTAGTATCGTTGAGCCCGACGTTGGGTTGCTTCTGAATCGTCAATTCCTGCCCTTCAAAAACATTCATATAGAGAATTTGTTGAGGGGAAGGAACAGGCATGAGGTTGGCTTCTTTCACTGAGGGAGGGGCAGAGGACGTTGGGGAAATAGAACACGAAGATTTCTCTTTCCGACTCTTACCCCCTTCACTATTGCTAGACTCAGAGTCTTTCCGATGGACGGCGGCAGAGGGCGAATTATCTTGCGGTTGTCCTACCTGAGGACTGTAGTACCCTGACGGGTAGAACGAATGACCACCTCCTGGGAACAAGGGGTCACCACCGCCGGACAGGGGAGAGTGTGGAGACGGCCTGCAATCGTAATAAACATATTCCATTTTATTCATCTAACAAATAAAGATTTGGCCATTATCTCTATCGGTCCTTACCTATGAGGAGCACCACAAGAACTCCCGGGAGTCAATGGGGTGGCAGGACTAGGTATACTTCCTCCGCGAGGACCATTCCCACACGGCATAGGTAATGGCTGTGGTCTTTAGTTAAAAAATTAGAAATAATTCATATATAATAATTATACTAAAAAACGCGATCATCGCTAGGCGGTGGAGGTACCAGTATTAGAAGGACATATTTGGTGAAGTTACCTCTTTGAGTCTGATTCGTAAATCCGAGAACCATTCCCAGATGACCCCATCCCAGGTAGACCAGGTCCAGGACCGCCAGGTTTACCACCAGGACCTGGTGGACCATCCATGAAGAATCCACCTTGCGGAGATGACCATTCATTTGGAGATGTCTTATTCCCAGGTCCACCCGCAGGACCATGCTGCATTCCATGCATGTAGTCCATGTTCATTGGTCCAGGCAGTGGACCACCCTAAAATATATTCATGCGCTTAGCAATCAAGAATAAGGTACAGAAAACATCAAGAGAACATACCGGTGGCATATTGTACCCGTCCAGGTTTTCATGAGGAGGCATGGGTTGACAATTTGGATCTCCCATGTGATCATGTTCCGGGAAAAACATTTCCTGGAGCTTTCTCACTTTGGCCAATTGCTCTTCCCTATGGTGTCGTTGTTCTGGAGTTAGGTCTTCATCACGTACTTTAACCCCTGTTAATCGACCAGGTCCAGGACCCATCCCATGAGGAGGATGCCCAGGTGTGTGTGGCCTTATTCAAAGTAAAAAAAATAATTTAAATGTAAAAATTATATTAATGTATTGATTATTTTCTATGTGCATGATATTCAATTTTGATTAAGTTTGATTCATTTTTATTAAAAATGTATTCTCCGATGACTCGGTAGGTTAGAAGTGATAGGATATAAAGCCATTATCTGTCTATCTGAAGCAATATCAACCGAACGAAGCATCTCTTTTAGTATCTTTATTTCCTTTGCGCACTTGCGCCTTGCCTGCGCAAACAAAAGAATTCCCGGACAAAGAAACGTTAAATTTTTAAATTGTGAGGGCAAATACACTAAGAATATCCTGCTAAAGACGAATAAAACAGTTACTGCGTACATTTAAAATCTGCTTGATTCAAAATCAAAAGTTCATTCTAATCTTAAATTAAAAGTGACACGATTTAAGCCTAATGGGTTTTATGTATGCTTAGCTCTTAATAAATGCAACTGACTGTTAAATCATTGGGAGTTTACCTTCTGGGGTCTGAGTCGTAACCACCCGGGCCCATTGGTCCACCAGGGCCACCAGGTCCAGGTCCCATTGGTCTGTTTTGAATTAAGGAATTAATATTAATTTATATGTAATTATTATATTAATGTATTATGTATTTTGTTTGTACAGGGTAATGTAAGCCTATTTAATTGGCTGTATTAACAATAAGTTTTTAGCATACAATTAACTAGTAAAATTTCAGGTTTACCTCATTGAGTCTATTCCAGGTCCACCGTAAGGTGGTCCATCATAATAGTTTGGGTAGCCATGCTGGGGTTGTTTCTGAAAATACGTAAACACGAGAAATTAAAATCAAAATTACTCGTCAGATTTTTGTAAATTAATTTACCGGTGAGGGATTGTGAGTATTCCAAGGTCCGGGAGGGGGGTGACCTTGCTGAGGATTGTGACCTTGAGGAGGATGCCCTTGTTGTTGTGAAGGATGCCCCTGAGGGGGGTGTCCTTGGGGTGGATGCGGCCTTAAATTTTTTTATATATATATTTATAATTTATGTATATTTCTAATGTCTAATGGACTAGACTAAGACTAAGACTAGAGACTAAGATTCCGACTCTCTTAGACCTTGATGAACTCAATTAACTATTAAAACATTGTCAGCTTTACCTCCTGGAGTCTGGGTCGTAACCCCCCATCATAGGTGGACCATGCGGGGGTGAGGGATGACTTTGGTTAGGATGACCTTGAGGAGGGTGTGGTTGAGACGGGTGACCCTGTGAAGAAGGATGACCAGGGTGCATGGGAAAGCTGTCTGGTGGCATGTTTGGTCCACCAGGCATGGACATGTGCGGTGGCATCTGGGATTGACTTTGTTGACCACCTTTAGAGCCTTTCCCCATTTTCCCTGACGGGGGTGGCGGTGGCGGCCAATTTGGATTTCCTTGGACCTGTTTCAACAAAAACAAAAATGTTAACATTATTTCAGGCACTATAGCTTGAAAATTCCTAATGTCGGTTGTACAACAAATACAATTACTTCTCCAATTAATCTCTTCATCACCCTATTGATTATTTGACATATAAACTACTATAATACAATAATGCGGAATTGCTCTTTTATAGACACCAAAACTTTGAAGGACGAAAATTAATTAAAATAAATAAAAGGAAACATTTAGGCTCACTGCACTTCATTTCTAATTGTGATAATAAATTTCACATTTGACCACACGAATAAGCGCTATGACCATCAATACGTTAAACTGTCGTCCTGATACGATGCATAATATTTAACTTTAAAAAGCGCACTATCGTAAAAGCAAGTAAGTAAAATTTAGATAACACAGCTTAAGATAGTGCTATCTGACTTTTATTTGGGCGGCATGCCGCTGCAGCGGAAAATTCTAGTGTTATCCGGGTTCCCCCAAATGTCTTGGCCGAATGTCTACAGACCGATGGAGCTCGCCAAAAATTGGCTGGACAGTGACGTAATTATCGTAGATATTACCATAAAAACTCCACGGATATTATATTTCCTGAATCTGAGCGAAAATCTTTGCATTCTTTCAATTATGTGCTCTAGAAGTGTCTCTATTGCTTAATCCTGTGCTTTAATGGTACAACAGCCCTAATCACTAATTGGCAATCCAAAAATCCAATAAATTTTGAAAATCTTCGGGAATCTTTTACCTCTAGGAATTTCCTCGTCGTGGGATGAGTGGTATGGAAAGCAATGATGGATGGAAAACTCTCTCGACAAACAGCATCCGCAGCCTTATTGGCCAATTGAGTAGAAAAGACAAAAATTTGACTTTGTTGTTGCATGTACTGAGCCTCCAGTGTACTGGGTTGTTGTTTGGTTCCCCCCATCATAGGTGGGTGTGGCGGTGGTGGTCTAAAAAAATATTTTCAATTTTTATATATCTATATTAATACATGGCATCACATAATTATATGTCTAATTGATTGAGTTCTCGCCCTAATAAATGCAATTAACTATTAAAACAATGTCAGCTTTACCTCGAGTCGTATGGACCATAATCTCCAGATTGAGGACCCCCAGGGTGAGGTGACATTGACATTGAGCTATGGTGACCGGGCGGCATGTTGTTGTAATGATTATACATGTAAGGATTCATAGGAGGTTTACCTATTGTGTCCAAATCCAAATAAAAATCGTAATTAACATCACAAGTTTTAATTCCCATATTATAAAGTCGTCTAACTCTCCGACGATTTTTTGAACAATTCTCATGTTGCCCAAAACAAATTGGGCAATCAAATATGCCAAAGTCTTCAGAGCGAACGAACCAAGCCATTATTCAGATAATCCTTAAGAAATCGTGTTCGATTATTCAACCCGAGATGAGATTAAAACTCTCTGTAATTCAAGTTGCAAAGTACAAGTGACAAGGTTAAGATCTCAAAGACCCTCTGAAGTAGGACAATGCAAAAATTCCGATTCTTCAGCAATAAATGAGTCGTCCGAGTCCGAGACACGCCAGACATTGCATTCGATAGCACAAAGTTTCTTATCTATTGGGTCGGATCGGATATCTGACTCAATCTGATATCTCATCTTAACTAAAATTGAACCGGAAAGTCTGCATGACAGGAATCTTTCTCCATTTAGTTCCATATATTGATGCCACTAATTTTATCAAGTATACAACACGATATTGTCCGTGATGACGTCACCCTAATGAAAAGTACTCGGAGTTAGCCTCATAATAGTCGCCATCGTGTAACACATAGGAAAATATTCGAGAGTACGCCGAGTCGGGTATCCGGTCGGAATCGGGCACCAAATCGAATCTCAGATATGCATTTGGATGAGCCGAACACCATAATCATCGAATCAGAACAACCCCAAGTACAGAAGAATTCCTTGCCTGTTTTAGCAATTAAATCATTATATAAAACCGAGCCACTTCTCAGAACAAGCTCTGAAACAATATACTAAAACTGGCCTCCTAATCCGATGAGTACGGTAATTGGGTCGAGTCGGGTCGGATGTGATAATTAATTTTCCGACCCACTCGGAACGTTATTAGTTAACATGGTTGATAATTGTACCAATTACAAATGGAATCGTATAGGTACTCGTACATGTATGACTAAAACCATGTTTATAACCCTGACGCTTTTAATGTCTGGACTCTGGATCAGTCCTAAGATAAGAGAAGATTATTGCTTAGACAGCACATATCACTTGTACTTGTAAGTACTCTAAAGTCTTCTTATGAAAACAACGGCAAAATCCAAAGACAAAAGACGAAATGTAAATAATTGATCGCAATTTGTAATGTGACGGTCTCGACAGATTACACTCCAATCCAATGTGATTAGTTTTGTTTATACAACATTTCATCTCCATCTCCTCGTCAGACATTTTTTCTTATAAATAAACCGTAGCGTCAGGAAGTGGTTCCTATAGCTGTTATCCTGCGGGTTCAAAACCCCTACCTTCAGAAATTACTCAAAAATTTGATTCGGGTAGTTAAAATTAATCACTCACAAAAACTATAAAAAAATTATTCTACGGAAGCTACTATCTTATGAGGAATGCAATGCAATATGATATGATAGGGCATTTTTTGATAAAAAGATATAAAAATGTTGCATTATATTCCCATCGCAAAATAAATCTAAGGGTCGTTGTTGTTACACTTTAAGTTTCTAAAAATATAGAGGTTCCAAAAGTGCAAAGATTTAAATATGAATAAATGACACGTTATTCACATTATTTCAAAATTCTTAGACAAACTATTACGAATTGGCCCATCCAGAAATAATATTTTGCACGCGCCGTTCTGTCAAAGTTTAGTGTATGTATAAATGTATATTATGTACGTACACTACAAAACTAAATCTTGCCAAAAATTCTGTCTAGATTATTTTGTCATGGTTTAGACAGAGTAACGGAGAACCCTTTTAATACTTGCAAATCTCAGATCAAGGTCTAAACATTCAGTCATTTTGAGTGTCCTGGTCACGAATATAAAGTTTTGTCGGCAGTTAAAATTAATTTTACTTCGTCATTCAAATCTAAACATTGAAATTTTGCAGTGGAATTACGTCTAGAAATTTATGGCTAGACTGTTGCAAAAAAAAAATTCGAGCAGTGATTCAAAATTTCTGTAAATGAGATTACTTATGCTCAGAATAAAGATTTTGAGTAAATCTAGTTTCTGCATCAAGAGTGGTTTCCTTGTCAAAATCTTAAGTCTTAGTTTTAATTAGTTCAATTAAAATGAAACTTAAACTCTCATCAAGAAATTCAGAGAGAAGTTTTCCTTTTAATTTTTGGCATGATCAAGGGTCTTTGGAAATGTTTTGAAGAGTTTAAATGAAGCCTTTTGGAATGGATATACGTTCAAAACAAATGCACTCTATAATTAAAATAGGAAATACCCTGGTGGACAGTATAATGATAAACATGGCACATGAAACAGTGTCACCAACACTTGAGCAATCTAAAATTCCTTCTATAAACTCAACTTTGTGGAAACTTTGAGTTTTAGTTGACTGGAACGCTCCCAAAATTACACGCTTCAACCATTTCCAGACAACAATAATTAACTATTACAGTTGAGTCGACCGATACCTATCCAAGGTGTCGAGATTTGTTTGAATGTGTCTCTTTTCATTTTGTTTGAGTTCTATCTTTCAACACATTTCTAAAGACAAAAGTGTATGGCTGGAAATAGAAACCAACAAATAAAGCAAGACAAAATCTGACAAAAAAGTTTTCATTAATTGGACATTTTAATTAGGAACATCGTCACAATTTCTTTGGTGACTTTTCATTTGTCCCAGGGGAGGTACCCCTAGTAGTGTATGAGAAAACTTGAAATAAATACCACACATTGTTAAGTCCGAAAGTATCGAACCCTTCAACATGACAAGTTTTACTGCCCTGTGCAACTATTCCACGATGCACTAAAATGTCAGACGAATCTGTTTGTTAAACTTTAACACCTATAATTCAACATGAATTTTTTAAGGTGAAACTTTTTAACACCAAGTAGACTTCTGATCACCTGAATTTCTACTATTCAATTGAATGAAATATTAGACAAAAATTACTAATAATTAATTATAACCGATTGTTGTTTTTTAAAATTACTTACGCATTTTTAACACGTGTTAATTAGTAAAAATTCTCACGCATTTCCAATTAACGACTGCACGAGAACTTAACTGGTAAGGATTTTTTCGAATCATGCAATTTTCTAAACTTTAGCACAAATTGAATTGAACACTTTAATATCAACACGCAGTGATTTCAAATTTTAAGTAGTTATAAATTAAATCTCAAAGGAACAAAAATATATATATACTATACTGTCTACCGAGTTGAATGTACTTACGAATGAAAACTGATAAGACGGATATTGAGAATAAGAAGTGGAATAAGAATGTACGTTGGGTCGAAAAAATGTGACCGTTTGACGTATCGTCAAATGCGTTACATATTTTCGAGGAAATATGCCACAGGAATTCTCGGAATTCAGAGGAATCAATCCTTGTAATTTGTACCCTACTTTTCGTTCTGTTTCAATCTCTAATCGTCAGTTATTTAGAATCAAAGAGTATTCAAGGATTTCACTTTTAGTCCAATTTTTGACACATAAAGAGCCCAATCTCGCCAATCTGATAACGGACCAGATCAGACAAGTCGGATATCAGATCCGATCTCGTTTCAGGTATAGCCTCATTCGGATATCTAACCGAATCCGCAATTCGGACAAACATCTCATTTCGTTATCTTATTAACCGACATCTGATATCTGACAATAGTCAGATATCCAAATGCGATTATTTATCAGATTTGTAAGATACACAAAAACAAACTGACCACGAATAAAATAGCCAATGATTGATTTGATTCGAGACTTACTCAAGTCGATTTCAATTGTCCAATCACATAGCAGGCAGTGCTCTAAACCTGAAGTACCGTCTCGGTACACAACGTAAATCACCTTCATTTTATTTTGTTTTTGAAAAAACTGATTTTTAAATATTAAAATGAAGTTGAACTTGGAATTGTTGAGCTAATTGGAAGGAGTTTGAAGTGTCAAGGGACGGTGATCATGAGTTTAAGGGAACAAATAGTTCAAACAAGAAAAAACCTGACTTCAGAGGCCGGCATTCGTTTTTCATAAGAAAAATCCTCAAGTCGACAATTTCTGAGAAATTCTGCGTATTTTGCTCGTCGGCTCGTTTGATCTAGACGTCCAGACAATTAACAAGTCACGTGGTCGCAGCTTTCAGGCTATAAAGCTACCGCCGACTGACTCACATTTCAATTACAACGATAACATCCCGACACTGATCATTTTCAGATATACGCCTATACATATAATCTGAATCGTATAAGTGGAAAACTGAATTTGGATCATTTAATCAGATATCTGATATTTTATCGCACATACGACAGATATTCCAGTGTAGGCATCCATCAACTTATCCAAAGATATTCCCTATTAAACCATGTTCTTGCTCAGCCAAAATCGAAATTGGCGATTCCATGTGAATTAAATTGTGTTTACTGGAAACATTGCAACAAATCAAGCCGGTGGAATATTATGAAACTGGGTTTGCGTATGTGCTGCGGTCACAGACATGAGAATATTGGCTGGCTGGTGCGATTACTCTGAATCGTTCAACATATCAAAAACAAAATGGACCTTTCGACTAATCAATTCGGTATTCTACAATATATTCAAAGGTCAACTCACAGTCTGGAAAATCCGGATGACCAAGGTCAGGGAGTGAGTTCATATCGGAATTGCAATCACCCTTGGAGTCAAGTAATTGAGGGGTGGAAGGATTTTCCAACTTGATGTCGGTCGATCCATTCAACATAAGGTCATCTTGAAGTTGACCCTTGGGCGTTGGAACAGACCCGGAACCATCTCCTAAGTCCGAATTTTGTCTTTGTCCACCACCACCCGGATCTGGTCCAACTTGATTCATTTTTTCTTCTTTAATTTTCATTCCATTTTTATTTTTCCGTCGTGCATTCTTGACAGCTCCACCCCCCGCCGGACCTTTCCGGTTATTAGCCCGTTTCTCCATAGCATCCATTTGTTGGAGAATATTTGAAAATCTTAACCCAAGACGAACTTTCACAAGGTTAGCCTGGAACTACGTCCCTGGACTATAATGATAGTAATAAGGTTCTAGACGGAAACATCCCAACGTGTCGTGTCGTATTTTATTAAGTAAATCAGCTGGAAATGTTGTCTGGAATTCCTTCCAACTCCTTTCGTCCTGGAATTCAAATAAAATCAAATGGCTCAGGTATGATGGAATTCCATCCAATGAATTCCTCAATGTCCAGAAATCCTCTGGCTTGTCCAGGATTTATATTAAGTACGTGTAATCGTCATCCGCTCCAATGTCTAACGTTACGATTAGCTTCGCTGCTGACGCACATCCCCCCTTCACTCCAAAATTTGATCAGTATCGTCTTACATTATTTCTTAGAACTGTGAAAATACTTAGTAGACAAATTTCTCAATTAAAATTTGAGATTGCGTCAGACAACGCGGGTCACGTGGTTCCACAACCGTCACTACGACTGTTTCACTTTATTTCCTTGAACTTTCTGATTATCCTATTCCAGAAAATTCTTTAAGCCGGGGCGGATTCCAGTACTCTTTCCAGAAAATTCTCGAAGCCTGAACTGTTTTCCAGAATGTACGCACGTAGGTTTTCCAAGACAGACACTCCGAGAACTGAATTCAGTTCATTCGTTGCGTTGCTTTGCTATATTATTATTATTATCACAATCTGAGAACTGGAAGATCGATGCAAATTCCAGGATACGGCTTAAGCATCCATAGCATAGGATTTTCTCTCCTTTTTTGGCTATCGTGCGTTGGGAGAGCTGGAAGAGGTGACAGGATGCGACCAAAGTGCTCGGGACATATTTATCAGGTATTCGACTGGAAACGTAGGATGTTGTTATTCTCGATGCTTCCAGAATCAGAATCGGAACTCCAGTGCCGTCGTCCTCCCGTCAAATTATCCAAAAAACCTAAAAACAGACAACAAACATAAATATGAGGACAGGCCAGGTTTTTTTCAATGATTTTTTTTTGGAGGTTTTTGGCTTGGGGTTCCAGACGACACATACAGAGACATTTATGTCTACATTTTCAAAATTGAATGTGTGTCTTGTACGTACTTTAGGGTTTACCTACAAAAATATGTACAAAAAGGTGGTAACCAGAAGGAATCTTCAGTACATTGGATTGAAAAAAAAGGGTTACTACGAGTCGGGTGTTGCAAAGTTCTACCCGCCCGACCTAAATTTAGTTAAAATTTAATTTTAGCCCCGAAGGGTTGCCAAGCTCTAAAAATAAAGGAACTTTTTTCCCTTCTATTTCATATACGCACGCAAAGCCGGGTATTTTTTCGGAGTAACCGTTCAAAAACTCTTAAACCTCATACACACCTCAAAAGCATTCACAAAGTACTCACCTCATCTTTTAAATAAGCAAAACAGACTCGACTTTTCTTTAAAAAAAAAGAAAAGAATTAGTATTCTTTCGTACCGTTATCCAAAAATATTCAGTCAAAAGGATAATCCCCAGCAGGTTCTAGTGCAATAAATCTCTAAAATGAAACCTACCCATCCACGCACAAATCTAACTGTGGTTTTTGTTTACCTAATTTAACTACTTACTGCACAAGAAATCGAAACTTCATATTTTTTGACCGTTGTTCTTCCATTCAATTTAAATTTGTCGAAAAATAACGAGCATGTCTATTGCAATAACAAAATTTTCCTAAAGAGATCGTTTACCCCCTGGTAGGACGAGGACCACTTGACAGGCGACAGAATATAGGGAAGGTGACATATTTTCTGGGATTACTCCTTACCTTGTCAATATTTGCTAATTTGCTACAAAAATTTTGATGATTTCCAAAATTTCAACAAAAAGATCATGATTTTGAAAAATTGTCCACTTTTAACCCCAATTTCTCCATTCTTCGAAGAGAAAATCTAATACTGTACAATATTTTCTAAGCCCATCTGTATTAGACGTTGAGCTATTCTACGCTACCTTAGATTTCTGATTCTAACGTCCAAACCGGATTTGTTTTCGCATGGTCCTATCTCTCCTATTTCTCCTAGTCAGCTATTGCTATATATTCCATATATTCCTGAGTAACAACAAAACCACACTTTTAACGCCTGGAAACATCCTGATAAACAAGTCTGACACGCAGAAACCTAAACCACGATCTATCTTTTAGTTTTTAACTCAGAGGTACGCAAGTTCTGTCATTTATTATTATACGTAGATGTGATATGTGCCTTATGAACTTTGGTCATTCAATCCGTTGACAATCATAAAAGTATAAATGAATCGGATGTGTAAGGATATGTAAAATTTATAATTATATCCTTACGTTGTGTGTTTCACTCTACACCTAACATTTCGTTATGGCAAATGCATTTAAAGGTAAAAGTTTCACCATGTGCATCCACATGTGTGGTTAAATTCAATTATCCATATCCCTTCGACTAAAAAAGTTCATCCGGACAATACTAATCAAATTTTCGTTTCAACCTATATGTATGTTCACCAGTACATTGTATTTCATATTCTTTTTCAGTTTTACCCCATTATAATGTTACAACACGTCTTACAGAAAAGTTAACCGATTATAACCGATATTTTTAACCTGGGAAAATAATGTCCCAATTAACTGCATTGCATCAAGCGCTACACTGAAATTTACCATATCCTCCGTGAAATATTTTTTATAAATCGTTTGGCTTTAACCAGAGCTATTGTTTTCTAGCACTACGCCACTATATTGCCCAATTCCAATTTTCCTATCATTTTCGTATTAAGAATGTTGAAACATTTCGCTATCACATTTTGGATTATGTCGTCTAACAGATGGCGCCTGGAAAATACACGCGCACGGGCATGGTACTTCTAAATGTCGTTACCCCGCAATCAATTTTCACCAATTCTTCGACCATAATCTGACCTCCACCAATTTATTAGGGATAAAACACAAAATAAACGAATACATAAGAGAAAAACCTTTTCTCTTTTGCCCAACTAGGCATGTTATGAAAATAGGTTTTTAGGAGAGTGGAGTGTTTTTGTGTAGACATTTAATGTTCAGGAGCTTTCTACTTTTCCAGTCCCCTCCTTCTTATCCTACATAATAAACGAGGTAAACAGATCCAGGGGAAAATTGTTCGATTTTCCAGCAAACTGTTTCAATTTTTGGTAGTTCGGTCGGATGGTCGATTCATTTATTATGTACATACATATACATATTGTATATTAGTACAGTGGCGTCATGTCGTCAAAGTCCAATGTGGACTCTTTTTTTTTCCCTGTCACACTGTCACCATGTCACCTCACCGTCACCGCCGTCCCATCATATCCATATGCCATTCATAGTACACTATGTATACATTTTATGAGTGACTGACTCACTAATACATATTTTTCGGCAGTACAGGGTAGTTCATAACATCCACCATCATAATCAAAAAAACCATGCGCCCCATCTAGGAAAAATTAAGATTAAACGTTTGTGGCGACTTTGACAATATGATGGTCTACGTAGCAAGAGCATACCCCTTATCATTTGGCTAAGCTCTCCACCACTGCAGCTACTCCAACTACTAGGGGTACCTCCCCTATGTCAAATGGAAAGCAACCCAGTCTCTGGGGAAAAGTATTCGAGCAATGTTTGACAATGCATGGCTTATCGCGATAATCAATTAATATAATGTGTATTGATAGCTTACGCAAGGCGCGCCTAAAATTTTGAGCTTCAAAGAGTTTTCAGATTAAAGTGAGGTATACAGTTTGTAAGGCAGCGATTTCTTCTTCCTTTGGTCACTGCCGGCTCGCACGAACTTTATACAGAAAAGGTATGATTTCTGGATCATTCATAAGGTCATTATTAGTCTACTATTTAAAAGTTTGCACGCTGTGATTAATTATTTGTAAGTCAGGAGATTTGTCAATGAATTCTTTACAAAATGTATATCTCACCATTTTCTGAGAATTTTAACCATGATGGCAGTCGAGATTGGTGAGGCAACAATGGCGTCGCTTAGGCCCCATGACACTTAACTATGAATGATATCGACGGGTTATTCGAATCCAGCACTCGCCTTTGGAATCACTTAGTTTATTAAAATACCCTCAATGTTTATGAACCGCCTTGTAAAGGATAAGAAATGAAAACTGTGTACTCGAAAAATAGAAATACGGGAGGTAGAAAGTTACCTACCTGAATTTTGGGTTTTAAGGTATTTTGTACGTTAAAAGGTAAGAAAATGTGAACAAGCCAAGGTCTTTATACATTTATTTGTCCTTCGTTCCTTTTATTACTTCTGTCAAACAAAAACTGAAACCCGGGTTTGAAATCGAACAGCATACATGGATACACAGGATATACTTGCATATGGTACAGATGAGTTAAATATTAATTCAAGTCCAATTTGGAATTTCACCACCCCTTGAAATCTATACTTTCTAGAGCACCGTTCTAGGACGCCTTGCATACTTTAGACTTTCAACGTGTTTTAGGGGCTGTCAATGTTTGTCAATAATTAATTGGATACACGGGAAGTTAGTTTCTCGTACCCGGGTTCCCAATCCTCTGGGCGTGAGTGTGGTAATAATAAATATTGGGAAGAATCTCAATAAGTGATCAGGGGACGGGTTTGGCGCACAAGTGTCCATAACCTATTTTACCTATCAATTTACTCAAATGAACTGGAATCCGTGTCCACTAACAAGGATTTTCCTTACTTGGTCATGCTTTATCACTCAAATTAAATCCAAGGTGTACGTAATATATATTTTTTCTATCAATTTAATTTAAAAGAAATGGGATCAAAGCAAAATGTGCGTAACCCAACAGTATTACACATTACATGCCTTAATCTGCAGTAAGGCAAATGGTTAAGTCAAATAAAAGTTTGATTGATTGAAAGCAATCGATTTTTGGTAATTCAGTGAGAATAAATTTTTCCATTGAGATACCAATACTTGGCTATGGCTTGAATTATCAAACTTTCTTTGCTGCTGTAATGTGCGTTGTTCTTTTAAAAAATTGGAAACTGTCTGTAAAATATTTGCAAAGTCCTCGACGCATTGACTACAGGAATCGTTAATCGCGAAGTTCTTGTGCGTATTCGAGACTTGATTAAATGTTGTCAGTTGCCGGTTTTCAAAACGCGATCTAGTGTTCCTATAAAGTTCATTAATGAATCTTATTCTAGTGTAAAAATCCGATTATATAATGGAGACTGAATATATGCGAATTAAATTACACGTGTTCACACAGTGAGCATCAATAACCTTCGCGTGACATTTAACTACACTACTGCGTGTGCGTAGTGCCCTGGAGGGTAAGAATCATAGGAATAGAACTCTCATGCAGTCAAAACAAAAATAGCAGGTACACCTCGGATGGAAAATTCTGATAAGATTAAATTTATGCATTCGGAGCGAAACTGAGAAGTCTGTAAAATTTGTTCAAAGTTAAATAATGTTGATTGAGCAGAAAGTGGCGTTAAATTGAAATGATCTAATGTCGTGTTCATCTGTAATAGTAGACTGTAGTAGTGGTTACTACCGGTAAAATTATAATTGGTAAGTAAAATAATGAAGCTCTCACGCAAGGAAACAAAGGCACAGGTGTCTTATGATCTTCTCACGTCACGCCACGTGTTTTCAGACACTCATTAATTTCTTTATTAATGGCTGCGGCAGAAACTTATAAGAATTAACTATACTTAGCTTAGCACACCAGGAGTCTCTTTCACCGTCATCCTACCGTTTCCCGCGTAAACAAATCTTATGGAAATTAACATGCATTTTACAAAAAAATAATTAATCGAATTCTAAAAAAGCATATTCGTTTGTACGGTTTGTGAAAACTTAAGGTTCCCAGAATTCATCCTCAATTGACATTCACCGTAATTCCGTAATGTAGAATCTGTGGATTTGTGACTAGTCGTAGGAGAAATCCTCCAATCAAGAGAAAGCAATTCACAATGCATTGTCTGGGAGAGGGATCGAACCCTTTCCATATCGAAACTGTAAGAAGCCTAACATCCATTCACGATTTAGTAATCGTAGTGGTAATTAGATAATTGTTCTTAGAAAGTCAAAGGAAAATGAGAGAGCAAAATATTCGTTAGGGTGGGAGCATGACATTATTATGGTGGATAAATTGTAATTTGATTACAAACATGACATGGACATGGTGGAATCGATTAGATCTGATCCGATCAGTTCACTCATGAGATACATGATTGACATAAATTAGCTCGTTAAATAAAGTTGATCACATCCTGAACAAATAAAAACAAAAGACAGGAGGACAGACAGACATTGATTCATTTATGATGTCATGTCATCCATGCATCATTATTATTATAATGTAAAGCTGTCAATCGACTTTATGACTACACATGTGCCATGTGCTCAGTCCCAGTCTGTTGGACCAGCAGTGATTTGTATTCAATTAGTAGACAAAGTCAAGTAAGTAGTCAGTCACTGACTAGTGTCAATTTCACTCTTGTCTACAATACATCATAAATTAATTATGTTAAATCCACTAGAATGTCAGCAGTCAACATTGACCTTGGTTACAAATAACATAACATAAACATATTAGTCCGTGTCAAGTCCTGTTATTACCTTTTAACACCGGCCATCCTATGTCAGACGTGTTAATTATGTATCATTAAGGAATAGAGACTAAGCTAATAGCTTAGCTATTACCCAAATTAACTTCCACTTGCACTTGTAAGACAGAATATTTTATTTCAAAAGCAAAATTGGATATTAATTTTTGAATAGGAATTATAGCTCGGATTTCAGAAACAATATGTATGGACGTACATTACATACGTTATTAAGACATACGACAAGTTTTCTAATAATGGAAATGAACAAGGAGTCCAATGGCTATTGGTTTACTTAGAACTTGAAGTTTAATTGGAAAAGTGAATAAATAATTCATAGGTTGGGCGGACATGGTTGGATTAATGCAAAAGATAAATGGAAGAATAATAACTGGAAGTGTTTTAACAAATTCAAAGTAGAAAATTGATATTGGACTCAGTCCTACCCAATCAACTTCCTTTGTTTTTCTTTTTGCATTTGAGTAATTGGTGGCGCTAAAGGGACATAATCTCGTTAGAAAGTACTCTCGTCATACCAAACACATTTCTAAACCCCTGAGGGGTAAAAGTCTTATATATCTGTCACTATAACTTACTTCCGATATAACGCACTTCTCTTCTTGTATGCCGTACAATGAACTCTGTCTATTTTGACATTTTCTCTAGAGAGCACATGTACGTCTTATTCGAGCTATTATCAGGCATTCGAATAACACACATTAATCAAACCTTCTATATATCGGACTGCTATATGTAGATATAATTGTTTGTATTCCAGCCAACCGGATATACAATACAGAGTCAATACTCTACAATACTGCGTGTATACATTTTTGCATAACACAAACCCCACGCTCTGAACTGAATCCTTGAAGAATTTTAAACATGGCGTTATTTTTAGATACAAAACTATGATGATTTTTCCTTGGTTTTTGTGAAGATCTAAGAACGTGAGTGTGAGAATTCAGGGTATGTGATTCAGACGGATATTTGGATACAAATACAGAACACAAACTGAATATTATGGATATCTGTACATATTATGTGTAATCGTTAGTGTGAAATAACTAAAAACAAGCAAATGGAAAATGATTCATAGACAGACGAATGAAGATTCAGTCATTGACTCGTATCAGCAAAAAATACAACAAAATCGGTTGAGTCATTGTGAAACATGACCAAGTGGTAATTTAACAATTAATAGGATGACTTCAATTTTTAATCATACGACATGCTTTTGCTTTGCTTGCTATTTTTCTTTGCTTGTCTTACTAATTTCTCATTATATAATTTCTTATTATCTTTAGTAGCAAAATTTATAGCTTTAAACTTTCATCGATTGATTTTTGCTCGCATGGCATAGTCGAGTCGAATGTAGGTTTGTTTAAAAATTAAAATCCAGGACAAAAGTCTGTAATAATGATTTAGGGCACAATCACATAATATACCAGGGATATGAATAAATTACCGAGGCCGCGCGCGCGTGGACAGTCAATAAAATATTGTTCATATTATAAATGCCAGTAATATAAGACTTTCTGATTCCGATTATTCAAAAGCTGTCTGAATGTCATAAACTATTCACTTTTGAAAAATTAATACAAAATGATGAACCTTAGTAACTTGACACGTGTGGCGTCCACGTCGTTAAGGACAACAGACTAAAAGAATCATGAAGTTAAAATAAAGACAGGCAATTTTGGCCCATTTAAAATTTACTGATAGGAATGTATGTTGGGTCATTTGAATATAAAATAATGGAATGCAGAGCAAAGTTATTAACAAGTAGGTACATAAGGTTAGGCTCTTACAATATTTGATAGCCGGCCAATTCGATGTAATGTTTGTCCGAAAGATTGACACGTACTGGGAGTTGTGATGACCAGAATAATTTTGACGTACCTGTGGACAAGAAATAAAATATTCATCATGTATATGGATAATATTCGACTTCTTGGACATTATGACATTTAATATTTAAAAGAGGTTGAAGGCTAAAACAATTCTATGTCTTTGGAAATACTGGGCGTGCTTCAAATCCGGAATGAATTCCTTAGCGATATTTCGGGAGTCTAGTCGACGAGTTGAGTCACTTCATTATTTAACTCGTCAATATGTTTTTAAATGACGACGACGGACAAAACTTGTTTGGGAAAAATGCCATGGAATTTTTTAGAAACAAAATGTCCTGTCCTTCCAAGTAATAAGTCAATACTGGAAACATGATTGACTGATTGGGTACAAATACAAACGGACACGGGTATGGTCTTTCTGGGGATGACGTTCATTATTCAAATTCATCGATTTTGACTACTTTTATGTCAATTGAAGATTTGACAAGGCGCATAATGATATTGATACTTAAAAACCGCTCACAAACGTCAAAATTGTCCAGACATTTAGTAAGAAACGTTGTACTCTTATGAATTAGAATTTCTGGGCTTATTTCGAAAACTTTCTTTACATTATGTGATCAGTTCTTAAATGACACAATTAATATTCGCATTTGTTTGAATTAAACTGTTTTCCTCCAGGAGGTTTCATTATTTAGCAGGAAATCACTCTTTTCATTAGAACTCTTTCAAAAGTTTCTGTAGTTTCTTTCTTCTGGAGATTTAAAACATCGAAGGATGTCCAAGAGCAATTTTGGCTGGCAAAATTAGGTCCGAATCAGGTAAATTGAAATTGCGTTCCCAATTATCTGAATTCCAATTACGCGTCTGTCAGGGTTCCTTAAATTTCCATTCCGGTTAAATGAAGTTGGACATTTTTCTCCCTCAAGCTTGGGAGAATTTCAAAAATTGTCAAATTATCATTACATTCTTGAATATTACATGAATTCTTATAATTCATTACCAGTAGTTTATCCAAAATTCTCTTGGCGAATTCGTATGTTCAGGTGTATTGATGTGTTATGAGCAATTGTGCATCGGGCGCCTTGAGGCCTGTCCCCTGTCGCCAGTATGTATTTCGAATGAAGTGCTTTATTCGCAAATCGACCTTAATCGGTACCAATTTCCATGAGCAAACAAGTTGCCATCCTGATTGTTTAGTCACACACGGCGGGTCATAACTCCATGTCTGTTTTTAACAAATGGCTATCCCGCCAATGTTCTCCAAAATTTCCAAACGTTTCTTTCGACGATACAATACTCAGTCACCTCACACTATCGTAACCAATTGTCACAACAATTAGACAGTTGTCAACGAATTATTCAAATCCCGCCAAACGTATACGTATATTTCAATTCAGGCGTATTTCTCATTTTTTTTCAAACGTAACGATTGAACTCGTTGTTTCTGATTGTCTTTTAAATTTCTCCAGACGATTTTCTTTCCGAAATTTGTTCAGTTACATTTGTCAATCTTTCCGTCCACTTATCCCGCCCGCCCCATCGTATCTTTCAACTATCGCTTTGATTTCTTAGTGTCATGGTACACGATAGGAACTCTTGTCATAAATTCCAGAGAAATGCTCTGCGCGCGGATTGATAGCTCGATGATCGCTTTTAATTTTATTTTTCGCCGAGGTTTTTGAATGTAATGTGAGTAGCAGAGCGATTAATGTTCTTGCTCTACTACGGCCTTAAAATATTCTGATTTTTTTTTGTGTTCTCTGTCTCTCTCTATCGGAATCGGTGGTGTCTGTTAAATTGTTGGGTCTTTCTATTGGTGAGCGTGCAATGTGAATGGACTGTATTTACTATTATTCTGAGGTATGTGCTTTTTCCTTTTGGCTTGTATGTGAAGGTGTCCGCCGTCGGGGTGCCTGGTGGTGAGGCTGGTCCATGAGAGCAACTGAGTCGAGTGCCCAATCCTCACTTCTAACTCCTTTACTTAGTCCTAGAGGGTGTTTCATAATCAATTACTCCTCCCCTCCCCTCCGAATCACCCCCCAATTGAACCTAGTCTACCGGATTTCCAGGGAAAAATATCATATGATAAGATATCCTGAAACTTATCCAGGCAATTGACATTCCTAGTTGTCGAGATCAATTGATCCCATCAACCTAACCTAGGTGGCGACACTAATATGACACAATCTAGAAGATACCTGTCTCGGAGATTGACCTCCCAAGTTTTTCAGATACCTGGTCATATTCATCAGATCCGGTCTCCATGTTTTATCATATCTGCTGAAAATACACTATCTCTGCGTCCGTCCACCTGTACTAAAGGACCATACTTTTCCTCCGAACCTATCCTTCCTCTTTTCTCCTGGGACAGATATTAAATTTTTTCAGATAATTTCGCCAAAATCTGAAACCTATCATCTATTGGTCGAATATTCGATCAAATCTGTAAGAAATCGCAAGGCGTCTCTCAAGTGTTACATTAGGTTAGATTATCCTGAAATCCTTAGACTCTTAGATTGTGTCCAAGTTGTATATCACTCCTTTCTCTGGATTTTGTGTACCAATTGGTGGGGAGATTTGGTTAGGTTCTGTAACACCCTGTAGATAATAGGTTTGGGGCTCGGAAGGAAAGGATTGACATGGTCGGGGTAACAAAAAAAGAAGCGATATAAAAAAAAAAGACAAGCCAAAAGGGAGACTGTAAGTTTTGAGTAGAGGGGGCTGCGCGAAGATCCAACCGTTGGTGCGTCAGTCCGACCCACCAGCACCAGCTCAAAGCATTTTCTCCCATAAGACTAGTGTTGAAGCTCTAGCTCTAGCTCTAGCTCTAGGTTTAGTGATGTGATGATGCTAGAAAGCTTAGAGCTCTATGGCATGGCCATGGATACCATCCGATGGCATCCTATACCATGGGAAATCAGACGTATTATTCCATGAGAACTTTTCTCAGACTAACCCACGGAAAATAACCTCACCTCACATCACCACCAACGAGAGCAACGACAACAAGGAAAATACGGACCGTGTTCTCACTTTTACATATCTTTATAGATTTTTTGTTCAAATCCTTACAAGGGAAACTCTAGCAGTGATTTAGAACATATTTCTTTGTAATCTAGATGAATTTTAGACCCTGGAAGGTAATAGGATGAGTAATAATCAAGCTAGATTACTATTCTAGTTTAATAACAACATAATGTCAATGTTTTATGTCTTATCTAGAGTTTTTCTAAGAATTATAAAAAGGATAATTTTTCCTGGGTCTACAAGATTTTGAAAATATGACGGCGTAAAATAAGTATGTCCTGCACCGATTCATTTAATCCTAGTTAAGGCCAATGCTAGAAATCCATTATTTAACACTATGTACAAGGGATATCTCGGTGATGATCTGGTCGAGCCTGATTGCCGAACAAACGTATATTTTTTTAATACAAATCTCCAAAATTAGATATAATAGGTGGCATATTTATAAAATGTGTAGATGAGAAGTACTGGCGGTGTTCTGAGCTTTCAAGTTTCAAAATCACAGATCTTTACAATTTTGAGCTCTCTATTAGTAGTACAATCGAAATACTGGTGGTGTTCTGATTCTGATATCAGTGATGACAAAATTAGATATGTGTATACTGGATTTTTGAGGATTGCAGTGGTGTTTGTTTGATACGCGAGACAAGTAAAACTTGTTAATTTCTAAATTGCATTTCCTTAACATTTATCTACACGGTGTTTGTCACCTGAGAGCCTCTATTTTAAAATTGTATTATATTGTTGAATCTATACAACGAAACCCCTGTGGTATTTTGTGCCCGAGATTGTCAAGCATTGAAATGTAGTAAACATTTTTTAAACTGTGCCTGTGTGTACATAAGGGGAGCCCTAATGGTATTCTGAACCCGAGACCCGCAAAATTAGACATACAATATTACGGATTTTTTTACACCACGTACGTAGAAAGGGGAAAGTTTTTACACTCCGTACAAGGGAAATCCCGGTGGTGTTCGTTTTAGCTACAATATCCATTTCTACACCCTGTACGTATGTTCTATTGGCTTGTAGAACTGACAAGGAACATAATTCGGACGTAAAATTTAATGGTCCGGTCACAAAAATTACAGCCCAAGAAATAACAACTTACTTATGTTAGTGCATATTAAATTACATATTGATGTGTAATGGGCATGGAGAATGTTTCAAGAATTTGTAGACATGGGTCAAGATTATATCTGCACTACAGTCCTGGTCAGACACTGATAATTGAGTTGTATATTTTATGTCGATTCCAATATTACATAGTCACGTTGTATTACCAGCCAAAGCTAATTACGTTTCCTTGCCGTGCATAAAAGCTTTCGTATTTAATTATCTTCAACGCAAGGCTGCTTGCCTGAAATGTAATGTAATAGGAATTCCAGCCGATCGCAGGAATTTTACATTTCTTATTCAAGGGACGACCCAAGAGACTGCAAAAAATAAATCTGTAGACCAAATGAACCTTTATGCCTTGAAATATGTACCCTATCGATGTATTACACATTGTTTGAATTTGTAGTGGAATTTCAGTTTGGATTTACCTAAAGGTTTTGGATCACCTGAGAAAATCCTGATGCTCTATCGACCTTGTCTTAATGAGAAGAAAGGAAGGACGCCTTAACTATATTGGCCTGTCAAGTCCGGAAGATTTAAACACTCCTGATTGCTAATTACAATCGTAAACAATACGTAGAACCTGATGAGTCCAAGAAAACGTACAAATCACAATCAGAAGAAAATTATTAAGACAACTTGCATTTTATTATTTTCCGTTTCAATAATTATTTGCTTAGAGATCAATTCTTTAAATCTGAATATCTGAATAATATAATTTTTTTTGTCAGACCGGACACACATACATGCATTAATTTAACTAGTGAACTACATGAAGGCTGACAATAATGGATGTTTGTGGAGAAGACTGGCAGCTGAAGCTGTAGACATATTCGGAGAACTGCCTCCATCCAATTCATTTGACATCATATCTGTAGGGTCATGTGAATGTTGTTTCATGGGTAAATTCGTGGCCAAAGGTTTGTGAATTCCATCGGATGGTTTGACTTTGGCATCGGTTTTATTGGATGACGCAGTTCCTGATGATGCTGGTCCTTGTGGCTCCCCCCAGCATGAAAACAGTGAACAATCTTGTCCGTTTTCAGCCGCAACTTGGAAAACTTTCATGGCTTCTGATGTTGAGTTTAAACCCTTAACGATTCTGAAAAATAATTAACCACATTATTAATCTTTTTTGTTGTACGGTCAACTGTCCATTCGTCGAATTCGTCCGAAGTACAAGAATGTGTTCGAATTAAGGAGAATATAGCAGCATGAATATTTTGATTTGATCTATTGAATGTGATCGGATTAAGGAGGTCCAATTTGTAGAGATAAACCAGAAAAACTCTATAGGTTAGCAAAATCGAGGAATCCGAAGGAAGTGTTATTAATTCGGAATTTAAAGCTGACCTTTGACCTTTTATACCATCATGAAAAAAAAATTTAAAAGAAAACTTACTCTGCAACTTTAGCTGCTCTGTCTGGTCCAGCCATATTTCTCATAAAATTCCCGGACTGACAAGTGATCAATTTGAGGCATTTCTCCTCCGCTAAAGCTGTAGTTACAGTGTGGGTGAGACTGTCCAATATACTCTGGCGATTGTCCAGTGGTTCTTCCTCCGCTGATCTCAAGACATGCTTGGCTGCAAGGACTCCTTTGGCTAATAGAAGTTTGGACGCTACGA
>JAQFYE010000320.1:0-40555 GCA_034694305.1 Protaphorura glebata | reverse complement strand
AACACGGTTTTCCATATCTCTTCAACACGGATTTCTATATCCAACACGGTTTTCCATATCTCTTCAACACGGATTTCCATATCTCTTCAACACGGATTTCCGTATCTCTCCAACACGGTTTTCCATATCTCTACAACACGGATTTCCATATCCCTTCGACACGGATTTCCATGTCTCTCCAACACGGTTTTCCATATCTCTTCAACACGGATTTCCATATCTCTCCAACACGGTTTTCCATATCTCTCCAACACGGATATCCATATCAAACACGGTTTTCCATATCTCTTCAACATGGATTTCCATATCTCTCCAACACGGCCACTTTGTATCTCATCCACCTTAAATCCTTGTTTTTGGAAAATTTATCTCACATAAACGCAATTACTTGCAAATCCAAATATAATGACAAATCCAACTACGAATACTAGAATTTTTAGAAAATATCCCGTAATTGTCCCCAAAAAGGAGGAGGGAATATATACCCCGTTTTTAGATAGGACTTTATTTTACAACGGGTTCCTTTATTTTCCAAAGAAGACAAAACGTAGGGATTTACCCCGTCATAGAATGGCATGGCGTTATATTTCGATTGGTAAGAAATACATTATTTTGTGCAGAACGACTTGTCATGGCTCTATATATCCTATATTATAATTACACAGTACAGTATAACACTTGTTTAGGGCTTCGGTTAAGAGACAAAGAATCGAACCATCTACATTGTCAAAGGAAAAGGCATAGCTGCACCACACAGCGGTACGACGTAGTGCATTTCGCTTTGAGGTGGGTTTAATTAAAAAGAACTTCTGATTTCAGGAAATAAATATAGATTTTTCTCGATGGTTAACATGTTACAAACTCTCAAGTAAAAGCGACATATCGTGTTGTATTGAATTATTGGAAAATTATCCGTTGCTGTTGCTAGTATTATGGAACAACAACACATTGAATGGGTGAGTGCAAGCTTAAAAGTTGTGATATCATATTATTGGTCTGCTTCTGCTGATAAAGAATAATATTATGATGCAAGAACTATAGAAACTTGAGTGAGAGCACGGCAGAGGTTATTTTTTCAGGTCTTCTGGTTAATTGTAAAGTTAGTACAAAATTATAGGCGCGTTTACCCTGAGTAGAAGTCACTTTTCATTCTTGATTTTAAAATGAGAATTTCTTATTACCAAAATTTACTCTTACCAAAACCTTTAAAATTATGACTTTTCAAATGAAGAGTAATGGTTAGTAACTTTGTTGTTCGGCGGCGATATTGTGTTTTGCCGTTTCAATCTAAAAGTAGACTTCCAAATTATCTGCCATGTAGAATCGTCGCTTACGACAAATCACACACTATGAATTGCAGTGAAACCGATTCCATGGTTTCCGGAGAAGGAGTTAATCCTTTGACCACAAATCTTGCTAAAACTACGGATTCAAGAATCAGGTATTGAATTGAGAATATCGTGATTTAAAAGTCGGGCTTCTCCCGTGTGAGTGGAACATGGTGGTTTGTTTTGGGATTCAAGTTTTTATCTTATCTTCCATGTGGTTGTAGATGCAAATTTGAGGGTTAGTTCCATATGAATGATGACGTATTTGTGCAAAAGTCTAGCCAGAATGTTCGCTAATCTGCTTTTGACCACCTATGTCCTTCCCTCTTGTGTCAGCTCTGTTATTATCAATCTACCTCTGTATGACAGTAGAAAAGAAGTACAGAAGAGGACAAAGGCTAAATAGGACGCAGGACGCCACGACCACAATCATAACAACAATGATATGAGTCTCCTCATGTTGGCACAGTTGGTCGTAGGTCAAAATTCGGAGTGGTCCATATTTCTTTCTCTACCGTGCGATAACTGTGTGTTCGCTCATCTGTCATTCACAATGAAATCAAGACACTTTTATTCAGGGCCGGACTGGCAACCAAGGGGCGCCGAGGGCAGTTAATATTAGGCGCATGGGGCAAACGCAAAGGGCGCCTTAATTACTTCCATGCCCCTAATGTTAAATTCACAGGGGCGCACCGGGGAATCTGAATCTCCCTTATGGCCAGTCCGGCCCTGCTTTTATTCATACCTGTCGACCTTAAACAAATTTTACACAAAGAAATTATCAGCTGCAGCTGCCAAACCTCTGGAAAGCTATACCGATGACGTACACCGTCCAGTCCATGTACGATTTGTGTCGCAATGTTAACTTTACAGAACAGAAAACGTTATCAACGCGAAGGTACAACTTAGGAATACGAAATATCGATAATTATGGACGTCCGCTAAACTCACTCCGCGATGGCTATAGTGGAGACCTCTAACCTCTTATGGCTGTCGTACGACCTACTGATCTTATGTTCCCATCCCCAATTCGATTTGTCTTACGATTGAAAAGGAGTGTAGAACTGGACCATACGAAAATAAAGGGTCCAATTAGAGAGGTGACCTCTACAGGTCATCATTACAGGTCAAATAATACGTCTGTGAAAGAGTAGGTAAAGGTTGCGCCACCTCTTCTACTACGTATGGGTAAATAATTCTAACATCGAGTAGGACTTAAAATTCGTCAACAAATTATTGCGCTCACTATGGCCTTGTGCTGTTGACGATGGCGCTGCAAGGGTTTCATTTTCGACTCCACGTGTTTAACATGCGATATGATATTTGTTCTGCTACTGCGTATTTGCAGGTGAAACTAGTACATTAATACGTCATACACGTTACGTGCGCAAGTACTGCAACAAATGAAGTGTTGAGAAGAACCGGGTAATTCTGAATTAACATTATAATTCACCCATCCTTCTTGACAACTTTTTGACTTTTCAAGGTGTGTACGACTCTAGTATTGAACTATGATGAAGTAAAGTTGATGGACTTGTTTATTGTTGATGAGTCAGAAGAGTAGTAAAGTTGTATTGAGGTAAAACCTGAACACAAATAACGTGGTGATCTTCTTTGTTCGTATGCATTGGTTGCACTCCTACAAAGAACCTAAGAACCTAACAACTACAACCCCGAAGGGTACTTTAGTCATCCCAGCTTATGTCCATAGAATGAGAGCATGTTACTCAAAACAAAGGAATCATAATTATATCAGTTCGAGTTGCACTTTTCCAACTTGAATTTACGAAACCGGATACCTGGTCTTCATTATGCCAGTGTCAGTAATTTACAACTAGACATGACAAACATAAATAATTGATAACTAACAAAATATTTTATCAGGTATGTTTTCGGAGTAACGAACGCGGAATGACAAGAAATGTTGCGCAATTGCATTGCCATGCGATTAGGTGAGTGTATGGATGATGACACTCGACACACGCGGTAGTCAGGATTTGATTAAATCATTCAAAATTTCCTAAAATGAGCAAGCACCCAGTGGTATTGACGGTGGCGACGGAGTTCTTCCAAACATACATACGGTGTGGTGTGACCTAATATGACATAAAAAAAACTGCGTTGCTTTGTTTTGGACATTGACCATTTGGTATTGGGTACTTTTACAACGGTACAAGGGAAATCCCGTGTGTAACATTTTCCCTGGTCTCGTGTTTGTCGCATGCACATTGTGCTTGTATAAAATATGTACATCGCGAATAAAAAGTTAAACTTTGCTTTATTGCAAGTCTGCAAATCTAATGTTTTCTTCAACTAGGCCAGTGATTCATGGAAATGCATAGCTCAGCATTTATTATATCGATCATTGATCCTTTCTGTAGTTTCCTCTTAAACATTTACTGCTCGTGTGTTACTCCAAAATAAATAATGCAAGCAAAGCAAAGAGTTCAAGATTCATGTACGTACTTTAGAAATAGGAATGGTGTATAGGTATGGGATAAGCCAGTATTTTTAATTGAATTTCAATAAAAACCTATTTGAATTTGATTTGAAATTGTTGCATACTTATGTCACACCTGAATTGTTGCAGCTGTTTAGCGTAACATTTCGACGTTTTACTCATTCTGAAAGATCTTTGTTGGATTCGCGAAATAATAAGAGGTTTACACTCGCCCATCAATTAATCTCGTGAAACTTTAACTTATTCGAATTTGCATTTTATTATTTCAATGATGTTATGTTCCAGCTAAGAAGCTGCGATGCGTGGTTTCCTATCAAATCCCAGTATGTGAGACGTTGATTTGACGGAGTGGAATGCAAAATAATTATAATTGGACTTCTCAAATATAATTAGAAGCCTAGAGATAACCTAAGAAACTGCACTGCAATGCGAGGAAGCAAATGTGGCATTTTTACTACTTTAAAGCAGATGTAATGTAATTTTCAGTTTTGCGATCACTTAATTGTCAGGTTTACCATGCATTGGAATGGTATGAGTATGTGGTAGGATTGGGACATAACACACAGCACATTGCCCATGACATTTGAAACGGCTTTTAGTAAAAATTATTTCCTCTATTTGTTGACAAACAGGTTAGTTCAATTATAAAATGTGGTTGAATTTTTTCTAGTTACCTTCCATATGTTAGGTCATGTATCAATTTTAATTTACGAGGTCTGCTAGCATGGAGGTTCAGTCGCAAGGGTGTACTCGACTAACTCAACGATTAAAAGTGGCAAATAATTACGGAGAAATGAATAACCAAATGGTTTACAATTACAACTACAACCTGCAATCCGCAATACTACAATAACCGATTCCTTCATGCATTACTTATTTCGTGGATACAAATCTAAATTATGTTTTACGTCGGATTTCAATCAATTATGCGAACATTGAGTCATCGTTAGAAATAAAAGCACAATTCCGTCATCTTAGTTTGTTATTGATGACTCAAGTTTTCAAAATCGAATTATAAACGTTGAACATATTGCGTCTGGGGCTCAAGACAAACACTAGTTCAACTTTAACCTTTTGTTAAAGAAATAACGTAAATGTAGTACTTAAATTGCACAAGCCTCCATTGTTCAGTCTGAAGGTTAGCAATAAAATGATATCATTATCAAAATTATTACCCATTACTAAAATCGATACAGCTTTTGCTTAATTGTTTTTAAGCGGACACGTGCGTGTATTAGTCACGAAATCAAATGTAGAAATTGAGGATTATCCGATATCGATCATTGGTATAATTACTTTAAAATATTAAGTGACTTGTTTTAGTTTCATAGGAGAGTTAAACTAATTTTTCTTAAATGTACGACATACAATTTCCGCATCTAAGAGATCAATCGACATTTCTATCATTCTGCGAGGAATGCCAATAACTGCTGTTTGCTGAGTCTGCAGTCAAGAAACCAAATATAGGAAGTTGCTGAGGTTCACAAGGGCGAGTATTTTGATGTAAATTCAGATATGGTAATTCTTGACCGACTAATCATTTCAAAACCTACAATATTGCTGATTATACTGAATTTTGCTGATGTATTGCTGAGAATACGAAATATACAATAAGTTTGTCCGTCCACACAATCTTCCGGGTAGACCTCGCTTAGTTTGTGAATTTCTAAGGCTTTTCAGAATTTCACATAGGAATATTGTCCCTTGTCCAAACTCGTCTTTTTATATAATCTGGAAGGAAATTATTAAAAGCTCATCCCCCCCGCCCTCTTGACTTTTTGTCAGACGACGGAAGCGAAGTCCAATTCTACATCCTTTCCATCCAATCAAGTTCGGCCAAACTTCATTTTCAGACATCCAGACAGTCCATGAATTGCCACCTTTCTAAACGACTGTCAATAAATGCTGTCATCCCGTCGAAAACATACAAGCAGGACAGTGAAGGCTTTATTTATTTACTACGATATGTAAACATTTATCTTCTTTTTTGCAAGGCAGACACTACGGAATACTATCAATTTTAGTTTACTAGGCTGAGACGCTCATTTGCATGAGCTGTGTGCGGGATTGGGATTTTTGAATCACAGCGGTCACGTTGCGTTGTTGTTGCTCTTCTGACATTCCTATTTTTCAACGAAGAAATATTAGTAATATTAAATACGCACTTTCAAAAGGGTAATATTCATCTCAAACGGACTTATTCTATTTCCCCGGTAGCTGATTGACATTTCAGAAGCGGTTGTAGGTCACGAACATCTTTTGAGTGAAGAATTTCATTTGAAGCAAGCGTCAACTCCGATTGACCGTGCAGAATACCAGAGCTCTCCGAAGTTTCATACGAATGCACGTATTTAATTGCCCCTTAGATTTCTGGTTACTCAAGTTAGTACAGTTAGTAGGGTAGGGTCAAACAGCATGTTGAGTATGAGAATATAAATCAATGAAGAATACATATATAGTCATCTCGGCGAAAACTTCATGTCGAAAATTGAAATTGGCCGATTAAAACTGTTTTTAATGAATACCATCGTAACGTAAATGAAAATCTTTTGACCCAGAATCATTTAGAGTGGGGTAAGTTCCAAGAACTACTGGTGCAATAACAAATGCCTTTTAGGAATGTCTTCGTGTGACGTTAAACATTGGACATGTGGAAATAATAATAATAATTAATACAGACCAGGGAGTCAAACCGTCCGTATTTGTAATTTTTATGGACGTAGACGTAGCCAAAATAATGACCATTATTTTTAGCAATCCTTATTTTTATTGACTAATAAAAGGACTTGACATGCCTCATGTTATATATGGCCGATTGCAAGTTTTTAAGAGTCAGCACAGTCAACAGTACAAAGGAACGGAGAAAACTACGATAACTCTAACTCGTGCCAATTTTTGACTGTATAATTGCGTGTTTGTTTACGTATGTCTGTTTGGAATGCGTAAGATATATTCACAGAGACATTAAAATGTGTCATCCGCATTTCCTCACTAATCGTTCAGCTTGACAAGATACTAAAACTCCTCTCGGAAAATCTCCTAGCTAGAATTTTACAAGTGCACACAATAACAAGATGGAATCGCGTAAACTCAAACTTTAATTAGTACTTTCATGGCGGAAGATTATGCCGTTGAGTAGTTTCAACACAACGGTAATTGTGCTATATATTTAGACACACTTCATCATAAAACAAAGGATCTCATGATCTATAGTATAGTCCCTAATCATAATACTTATTTTGCCGGAACCATTTTCTGCGACTCACATACATAATCAAATACCTAGGTGAAATGCATTTGACCTGTTGCATTTAACAAATATCGTAATCGCACTAAGATTTAAGTTCGGCTAGTGGTTCCGCCCAAAAAGGTAGCCTTCTTTTTGAAAAAAAAAAAAACAAATCTTCGTTATTTCTTTGTTTTCACAAACCGGCGTGCCGAATATAACGAAAGTTCATACTTTGCATTCTTGATAAAGACCTAATAAGAGATATAAAAAAGCATAGCAACTTCAACCTGCGAAAAACTGAAAAACGTGAATTTTCCTCCGCTCTGAACACGAGAACACTAATTAAACCGGGGAAATGTAATGAATTAAGTCATGTACTCCTACCCGATGGAATGAAACCAAAATCAAAATAATAGAAAATTTAGGCTATACATACATTCGCATTTACAAACGTTTCTAAAAATGGACAATTGAAATGATTTTACAGTTCAAATGTCAATTTCACATTTTCCCGATTCAACAGGAGAAATCATGTGCATAAGCCCCACGATTGTTCGCTCTCACGACTCCTATCCTAAAGAGGCTAGCCGCTGTGTAGATTCTCGTGGCAGTCGTATTCATTGCACCCTCCCCCCTCCCGTTATTAACAACCAATGTACTAGTCCATGCAAGCTTAACCGTGGAAAAATCATGACCCGAAAAAGCATTAAATCGACGACGTAACTATAAGGTAAGGTCATACTGTCCAAACAATAGAACTTGAGGAGGATTTCGCAAAATGTGTTACCAATATGGAAATGACAAACTCGTTTTTTTGTTTGGAAGACAGTATGACATTACCTCATAGTTAGGTTGTAAACTCTCTGCTTTTTCAGCCCATGATTTTTCCAAGGTTAAGCTGGTATGGACAGTAGGTTAGAATAAGACGAGTATGTATAGAAAATTATCAATCCGAATACGAAAGGAAGAAACGAAATTTTGCTTTTTAAAATTCAACTCGAAAGCCCGACGTGCTAAACGGTCTCAAATTCTTCAAATATCAAAAGATCGGATATACGACCTTGTGGTTAGTCATTTAGAAGTGCCATCCCAAATGCAATACTAAATCTTAATTTTGCGCTTGAAAAATGGAGTTAATCTATCCGGTCGTCGTCATAGCATGCCTACTACTAACTACTGTAGTAGCACATGTACAATCCATCGGAGAGAACGCCCCTACCATGAGATGTGACCAGCAAGGACTGAATCTCAATTAGTGATGCTGATCTCTTTAATATTAGTACATCTTTGAAAGGCATGTATACTGTCCATAAAAAAGATACTCATTTACTGACATTCGCCCTAAAGTAACGTCAAATATTGCCTCGTCCTTCTTTCCTTATAAACATTGGGTCTTCACCTTGGCCTATCCAACGTATACCTTCCTAGTCACTAATAATAGAAAAATCTTCATTGAACGCGCGTTGAAGAAACATTTCTTTAGAGAATCGCCAGACATTATTATCCCGAAGAAATCTAACCCTCCACAGCAAAATTTGAATGGACTTACCCTTATAAAATGACGAATTGTTAATATACCTTCCTCCACCGAAAATATAGTCTGTTGTCGTTACCTGTGTTAATTTTAACGTAAGAATTATGATCCATTAATTTGAGGTAGTGGATTGGGGCCATCTGATGGGATTCGTGGTGATGAGTCCTGGGTTCGAGTCCTGACGCAGTGTTCTGTGAATAGGCTGTGATTGGATGATTGAGAAGAACTCCATGTTGCCCGCAAAGCGTTGAAAGTGGACGGAGTGCGGTGCGTGTTCCTTTCAGAGCTCAACTCAACTCATTCTATCCGTGCTTCTCAACACTTAACCACACATCTTTCACTTCTTAGTTCATTTGGTCACCAAACACTCAACAATGGTAAGTGACCTGGAGTGACCTCAGAATTCAGTCCACTAACTCATTCTTCAATTCTATTCTGTAATTCCACTCTTTTCATTTAGGCGACAGCAAGGAAGAAGACGAGGAAGTTGAGAGGGCACGTGTCTCATGGACATGGACGTATTGGTGAGTAGACGGACACAGATTTTTTTCAGTCTTTTAAATACTCTTAAATCCTTGATAAATAAATTGATTGTCAAAAGACATCCGAGTTCCATTAATTTATTTTTAAAGTAACACAAAGTCAAGAATCAAATCCTGCTATGCTATAAAAAATAAAAAGACTAGCCCGGTTTTGTTAGACGTCAATGTGATCATGTGTCAAAACACGTTTTAATGTTAACTGCTCAGTCAGGCATATCTTTCATCATATCACTCTTTTTTAAAACCCGATTTTTAGTCAGTGCAAACAGTTGGATCTTATAGTTTACGGCTCACAGTGTGGATCAGTAATAAATTGAGAACTGGAATGTAATTGTACATATATTTGAATGAATAGGAAAGCACAGGAAGCATCCCGGTGGTCGAGGTAATGCGGGTGGTCAACATCATCACCGAATCAACTTTGACAAATATCATCCAGGGTATTTTGGAAAGGTAATCTCAAATCAATTAACTCTGAATTGTCATGTTGGTTCGGGCTAGATTAATAAGGAACAACCCGGTTTCACGTTACGGATATTAATCGTTTTTACAGGATTTCCACGTTCTCTTTGTTATAATTTTGATCCCGAAATTTTGAATTTGATAAAACCTAATAGAGGCTTGACATTTCAGTATCAGTCTTCAGTTGGTGGTGGACGGGAAGTTATTTTATTTAGTAACTGAGGAACCCATTAGCGCTGGCAATCTTATTGCAAAAGCATTTTACCCCCAACAGGCTTAAATGTAGATGTTTCCAAAAATCTACTTTTCTTGAATTATCATTATCAACATAGCATAGCCTTATGGCAAAAACCAGTACGTGGAGGCTTTTCAACGTATAATCCTACGCAAAGATTGAAGTTTAATTGTGTCTAAAACTTAAAGAGTTAAGTGACACTACCGATAAGATTAAGAGAAGTAGACAGTCTTTCCGAATCTGAAGTAACATTAAATACAATTCGTTTATCAAGCATGTTTTTTCTGTAATTTGACATCTTTATTTTCTTTATCCGTTCCGTGCAACATAGACTTGTCTAGTCCTAGTGTATTACCTGTTCAGTGGAACGAAATTTTTTTAACTCATAATATAACTAAAATTAAATTTCATTTATGATTGCAGTTGGGTATGAGAAATTATCATGCTCGTCCTATTAAGAAGTATTGTCCTATTATCAATCTGGACAAGATTTGGAGTTTATTGGGTGAGCAAAGTAAATCCGTGAATCCCAGTCAACAGAGCAAGAATTTAGCTCCAGTCATCGACTGCGTTCGAGCGGTAAGTCTGGAAACTGATTTATCCTTGTTTTTGAAAAATCATTCATGCTTTGAAAAACTAAATTGTTTCTTTTTCATTTGGGTAGGGCTTCTACAAAGTCCTTGGCAAAGGAATCCTTCCAAAACAACCTGTTATAGTGAAGGCCAAGTTCTTTTCCAGGAAAGCAGAAGAGAAAATTAAGAAGGCTGGAGGTGTCTGCGTCCTCCAAGCTTGAATTTCTTAAACTTGTTTTATTTGGAGAAAATATTTCAATAAACTCTTTTATGTGAGACATTATCTATATATTTGGTTGCGTCGTGGTGGCACTTTTTGGTATTATGACTTCAGCTAATTCATTTGAATTAAATCAGAACGACAGTGTCGACAGTTCTGTTTGTAAATTCACTAAAAATTTTCTCCGGATGACAACTCCATGAAGTTTAGAATTCTTAGGCAATCTGTAGAACTATTTCGACTTTCGACGGTGGTGTTATAGTTTTCATTCAGATATTCCAAGAGGTTCTCTTACTTTATGGAATTTTCATACGAAGACTTGAATAAGAGACGAGATTCATTCGACTCAGAGGAACAGCACTTAGCTACTACTCATTTCAATTCAATCAGATGGGTAAAATACTCGTATTTAAAATAGTTTTTTGTATTTTAACGATGAACTTGAAAATAACAATCAAAAAGTATTTTTATTTTCCTCCTAAATCAAAAAGTATTTTGTATTTGGAAAATACTTCGAAAGTATTTTGTTTTTGGAAAATACATTGAAAGTATTTTTTTATTTAGTATTTTACTAAATTCCTTCTTTTAAAATACAAAATACTTTTTCCTCATTACTCCGCCTTCGTTCTGCACCAAATACTCAGTGTCGCATGTCGGCCCGACAGGTATGGCTCCGTGTCTGTCCCATGCACATAAACAATTTCAAGGCGATATTAATCGAAAATCCAAATGAATTATTTCAGAAATTGACCCAGTGGCCAATAAATACTAGTGAATTCGAAATATAAAGATTTGAAACCTGATGTTCTGAGAGATATCTAAATATTAGAAGTATTTTGCAGAGTATTTTGAAAATACGTATTCTGTATTTTACAGAAAATACAAGTATTTAAAATACTCGTATTTTGTACTTCACAGAAAACTGAAAGTATTTTGTACTTTGGTATCTAGTATTTTCATTTCATAAAATTGAAAGTATTTGAGTATTTTGTATTTTGAAGAGAGAGTTCTAGTATTTTCGTATTTTGCCCATCTATGAATTCAATAGACCCCTCGTATGAAATAATTAAGAGAGCTAGTTAAACAAGTGGATAATATGTTTTAGTGGTAAATCGCAGCGTTTAGACAAATATCAGTGTTTAGTTGTTGGAATTTATAGTATGCATTTTCGGGATATTCGAATTATATAGAATTAATTGGCGAATGAATTCGTGAATTCATTCGCCAAAAAATCCCATATAGCATCCGTAGCCCTGAATCGGTGAGGGATCTTTTATTGAATTGAACAGCAGACCTTATTTCTCTGCGCCGACAGCCGATGATGGATGTTGGGAATTATCTAGAATTAAAAAATCCGTGGTTCGAACCATGTGGGTCATCTACTCGTAGGTCAGCTAATAAGAGAAAAGAAGCCCAGTTTGCTTTCACTGGAAGCCCGAGGTTTAGTGAGAAACGACAGTTCTTGCGGCGTGGATTGTATTACCTCCATGCATGGAATAAAATGAATTGGTGTAACGGACGAGATATTTTTTATTGTTTTTATTTAAATACGCATATACATAATATTTCCAAGCAATGATAAATATCCTACTCCTTCATTCCATTTTTGAACGCGCCTTCCGTGTCAATATTTTCTCCCTACAACACAATAAATTCATAATATTTTGTCGTTTTTTTCATCATTCATCGAAACAACCTAGTCTAGTCATATCACAATTGATCAATATCATAGGCTAATGAAAGGACCCATTCCTCCCTTTCACTCGTCTATGTCTCTACTCTACCCTTCCTATAATTCTCCTTCGTCAACCCAGTACACAAATAATGATTCACGATTGATCTAAATCCATTATTTTTTTGTAATTTTTTTTTCTTCACTTAAATCTTTCACACCTTCCTAAACCTCCCTCCTCCAATACAACGATTCCCATTTCCATTAACTACGCATTTTTATAGTTAACTCGGTAAAGTTAATTAGGGAGCTCGACGTCTAATTTTATGTAAAGTGTCATTTCATTTACAGTAGAGGCATTCCCATGCATAGCATCACCGCTTCTCGCTATTGATTTTCGGGAATTGTATCCTAATGTGTGATCAAAATCGCTATTACATTATATCCGTAACGTACCCTAATTTCTAATTAAGGTTGAACAATCAGAATAAGTTCAACTCTGAAAGGTACTCGAGCTCAGGCGGTTGATTTATCTGAATTATTATTTAATTATGGAATTCAAAAATATGAAGTCCAAGCAGGTAAATTCTTGTGGATCAAGTCTGACTTTATGAATTCTTGTGTTTCGAACAAACTGAGATTTGAAAACAGTTATCTCCACATTCCATACAACACAATCGCACAGTTATGGCATGAAGCAGAACCAGTAATAGACTTCTTCGTCACCCACATGCATCTAATTGGAATCTTAAAGAAGTTATCCGTTGGAGTTGTGATTTTTTTTAAATTTGAGCAGAGTGAATTTTGTAGAGGGTGACCCACAACAGTTACGTCTCCTAGATGTATTTGCATATGTCACCAAAACTAAATCGAACCCTTGAAAATTTGAAAATAATATTAAGGACTTCATGGGAAATCGTCACCCCATAGCAAGAAAAACGTTCGCGGCATTATATACTTTCTTAGATGAAGACTTTCTTTGGTGAAAGCAGAGACAGTAAAAGGCCACCCTGTACTAGTCCACTATTTAAATTAGAAAAACGTTTGAAATTTCTTCCGGTGTTCAAAATTATAAATTAATCCAAATTCAAGAACTGAAATTAAAGTGAAAATGTTGCTGGAAACTTCGGAATTGACAATGTTTACAATTTCTCTAGCTATTGCTAATATTAACATCACGTTATGTTAATATTTCTGTAAGGAATTCGGAATACGCTATTGTAAATTCATCAAATAGTGTCATCCGGGAATCCATCCCATTATTTGGTCCTGCTATATTCCAAACCCGATATTTTCAGTACACTTTCACCGTGGGGAAGGGAGAAAGTCCGCTTTTGTTTGATGTTATACGGTAAAATCTCTGATTTCGGAAATTCAAAGTCACTGATGTGGAATTTGTGAGACTCAACTACTAAGAAAATAGACCCTATCTATATTGTGATGAATGAGTTGTGAATTCCAGTTTTTAAGATATTATATAAACTAAGCTTCACGTATTTTAGCCCAGGCAAGATTTGCCTGCAAGGCTACAGGGTTTAACCTTAGTGTCATTCAGAATTATAATTATGCCAACCATGCATGCAGTCAGTTTCTGTTTTACAATTCCTTAATTCGGCTAGACCTACACAGAATAGATTCACGATCAACTCTGAATAAAAATAATGCAATTCTTGGGCACTTGGGAACTTTAATTGTCTTAAAAATCCGGGTGACTTTCTCTTTTGCTCTTTCCCCATTTGATATTATTGCTTAAAGCTGTTCTTTCAAGTTAATTTTTCCGTATTGGCGGATTGAGGAGAGGTTTTAAAATCTATCAGAAATTGGATTTCGGGCTGGCAAGGAAATACTTTTTTGCCATCTATATTCTGCAGTGCGCCATTCCAATCAAAGCGCCTGAAACAAATTAAATTTGTACTACTCTTAGTTTCTTGTTTATTGCTGAACATCGCATATTTCAAAAGCGCAGCTAATATTTATACTATGTAGAGATTAAATATTCTCACTAAGTTAAGTCTGAAACTTTTAAAAGACTTTTTAAAAATGTTCAAAGCATGGCCATATTAAGGCCACTAGCCATACACAAAGAGGAAAACCCAAGCAGTCTTTCGCCGAAATACTAGTTGATCGTTTGCATCAGACAATGAACACAACATTGCCTGTACACACACGAACTAAAAATCCGAACTCAAGTCGTGCATTAATTTTAACAGCATTTAAATCAATTAAAATTCGGAAGCAATAATCACATATCATCAATCAGCAACAAATAATCTCTTTCCGTGCAATCAAGTCAACTCAAAACAATGATGATTAAGCAGCAGTATCCAAAAATAAAATGCAACGAAAAACTAGTACAAAAAAGAACTTGAAATATTTTGCAAACGCGAGCCAGGAAGCGGTCAAGTTTACTACAAGACAATACATAACAAACAATTCAATGCATGGTTTAAAATTCATATATGTAAATATGGTGTTTTGATTCGTTTTCATTTGATAAGGTACCATGGTTTTCTCTTTTTATACGAACGACCGACCAGCGACAGCAGTGGCGTTCAAACTTTTTAAAAAACTTCTTGATTGTTTACAACGTACTACTTCCCCGTCTTCCTTGTAATGTAACTTACATTTGAATGTTTTTCTCCTCAGTTTCTTTTCTAATACACTTACTAGACGTGAAATGATACAGTTCCTATTCCTATAATTTTGAGTCACGCTGAATCTGATATCTACAATCTGATTTGTTTCATACGGTGCTAGTCATGTTTCAATTTCTCTAAATAAGTCCGGCCCGAATGCACATTCACTATGTATTAGGAGGAAAGCTCACGTTGATTCTATTAAAACGGGACTACATTTCCAACTGTCCTAATGAGTTTAAGATTTAAAATCGAGTCCCAGACGGCGATTCAAACTCGGTGTGACTTAGAATTAGGACAAGTTAATCATTTCAAGCCCAGCCGGCATACATCTTACACATTACGAGTGTGACTTATTTTTAAATTCATTAACTATCTATTTGGTACATAGAGTAGTAATTACATATCACTAGGCATTGGTTGAATGTGTATATGTAGGTATATTTTTTAAGGTCTACAATTTAAAACGAATGCATGATCTGACGACGGCATTCAGGGGGTGGCTAAACGATCTACAAATTGTTTCTCTCTCTTAATAGCAAACTGTCAAGTGAAAAACGAGGTTGGTTTCATTTTCATGTGTCTTTTCTAGTATACAATTCAAATATGCTGCTGCGCCCCAGCACAAAGTTCCTCTCCACACGAAAATTACAAGCATAATAGTCCTTTCCTGCATATACTATTAAATAAGGTGCTTACGTTGAATAATAATGTAATGATAATTAACTAGGTTGTTGTTGGAGGTAAGATTAAATAATCATTAATTAACTAATTAATAAGACATAAGTAATGTAAAATTAAATAAATTGATTGATCATCATGAGACTATGGACTAGGTTGCACAACACAAGGAAACCACCCGACGATCCAACATCGGGGAGTTCTTGGAGTTAAAAAGACATATTTTCTCCAATTCCTTCCTTCACCATGTGACGATCTTTTTTTATATAAAACGAGAACAATTAGTTTCACTAGATTTGTCTGCCCGTACTGTAGTTTCCGAGTTTATTACAAATGTTTCTCTAATTCAATACAGCATCACTCTTCTCTTCTAATAGATTTTACATTAATAACAAATACCAGCAAACTCAGAGTCAATCTGTTAATTTACTACTTTTCTTACGAAACAGTTCATTTTGAAGGTAAAGGGAAAACGATGCTAAGGTAATCATTTCATTACTGTTTATAATGAGAAGATATATCTGATCGTGAGAGATGATAATGATGATGATGGTAGGACAGGTAGGAATAGTATTGTGTATCACTTCTTCTTTTCTTTTGTAAATGTTCTTTCACTTTCCTTCTCAAAATCCGAAATGTTTTTTTTTTAAATAATAATTTATAGGTACGTACAACTCAAACTCCGGGGATTGACAAGATTCTACTTACAAATCCAGCCTGCAATTTATGCATGGGCTAGAATTTGCAAATTTTGGAAAGATATCTTGTCCTCTGTACTACATGTTACTCTACTAATAATTGATAATTATTTAATGTAAATTAAGGCAAATAAAATGAGAAGTTAAACATAGGAACTGACTAAATCTGAACGCTCAGGCTTCGTGTTCATTCTAAATTCTTTGCTTTGCGATTTTTTATCGGTACTCATTTTTTGTCTCCTACTTTTCGACTTCTGCCAAACCACACAATTGTGTGTCAGAATCGAAGGGCTATACAAACCCTTAAATAATATTAATACTGATTATAAATTAGTATTCACAATAATCCAGAATAAGTTAAGGACCACAAATAAAATATTCAACATGAACGTCAAGCGAAACTCATTGAAAAATGGCCTTCCTGGAATAAAAAAAAAGTCAGGAAGACCGACTACGCAAAAGAAGTCTAAAACAAACAAACTGACGATCCTCTCAAAATTCAGCTTTTTTAAAAATGCAGGTAAAATTTGTACTTTTATCGAGCAAATGTACAAAGTAATAATCGGAGTCGTGCATTGAATGCACAGCACACTCTTGAAAAAAAAAGTAAAATTGTCATTGAATAAAAGTAAAGCATTTTTCTGAAAAGTTATATGATTGCCACATTCCATTGTTGACTGAAGAAGACTAAAATTATAATTCTTTCCTTACCGCGCTAGTACTGATTGCACCAGCAATTAGGCGAAAATAGATGCTGAATTTATAATTCCATCAATAACGGTTTGTCGGTATAACGTACAAACTCTAAAACCACATTTTTGTATTTTTAAGCTGAAGCGGAATTAATGAGTTTTATAATCTAGTGTGAGGCACATCATTAGAAATATCTACCAGCTTATCCTTCAGACAGGAAAAGGTTAGGACTGACGACAACAACTAGGAACAATTTAGAGAGTCATTGACACAGGTATATGTATTTCATTACTCAATTGAATTTGGATTATTGAATCCGTAAAACTTTGAAGTTGTAGTCACTGTTGGACATAATTATAAAACAATTTGATTCTGAATTTGGTAATATGAATGGAGAATTTTGAAGACAAGCTTGTCTTGAGTGCTTTCAATCGTCCTTTAGAATTTTGTAGTAGTCGTAGTAGTTAGTTGTAGTAGTACAAGTAATTTAGTTGTGAATATTGAAGAGATGTTGTTGACTAAGGCAACTAAGACTTCCTGGATGAGGAGGGTGTCTCTGATGAGGGATTAAATGTTGATGTCGACGAAGATGTCGTAAGGGATGTTCCGGAATTATCACCTGGTCCTCTATCACAAGGTGGAGGAGGAAACATGGTGTGCCCAGATGAAGAGGATTCGGACGATATATTCTCCTTATTCGACTCATTCATCGGGTCATCCTCGACGAGATCACTTCTTAGCTTCATGGCCAACGACAAATCCTAAACAAACGAAATATAAAAAAATGTGGTCAGGTCATCAAAGTTCAGAGTTTGATCAAGTTAAGTATGAAGTTCGTTTATAGCTGCGTCATTTTCCAGTCAAAATAATACTGTCACCGTGGTTTAGATTAGACATACAAGACGCCAGCGAAATAACTCTTCCAAGTTGAGAAATCTGGGCAGAAGACCTGGCTAGAATACATATATTGAACTACGTTGCAATCTTCAAAGTGCCTAAAAATAACCTGGTTGTGAGAACTAGCATTTGGCCATTCGGATAACGCACCACTGCGTTTTTCTTTATGAAGATGTTGTCTGTTACAATATGGCTGAGATTTCACTTAATATTTTTAGACAACGTAAACATTATCGGCGCCAATGTAAAAACTGTCAAGTGGAGGGAATTTGACCTAGTTCCTGAAAAGCACAAAAATTACTTTTTCCTTTGCGCCGCAGGAGAAAGATTACATAAGTTGTATATTCCTATATTGAGGAAATGTAGACGAAAACTTACTTGGAGAATTTCAGTTTCTTTCTCTTCGACCAGTTTGAAGGTTTCGTTGAAAATCGTGAAATGGGCAAATACACAGTTCAGATGTGCATGAAGATTCAGGAGCACAATCTCTTTAAAGTGACAGTGGTAAATGTGAGCGATTACGTGGAACATGAGACGAAATATTTTTTTCACAATAGGCTTGAACGAACTAGGAAATGCATTCGCTGTAAAATAAATGAGATCAAAAACAATGTTAGGTTCATTACACATGATTGCAGATGACATGTTTCACTTCATTCTTCAGAAAGACAAAAGACTTACTGGACTTGGTTGGGAATATAGACTCATCATTAATGGTCTTCTGAATAAAAGTCATGACGTAGTCTATGTACTGAGGTGCCGCAACTTTTACTTTTTTCCCCTTCTCGTCAAACCACAGGTACGTTCTAAATTTTGTTTTAAAAAATTAGTCATTTTTAAAATACCGCCGCCACAAATACCAATGAACACGTAGTTGAATTGAAAAAAAAAATTTGAAGTCACTTTAATGACTTCAAATTCGAAATAACCTGTGACGTCATGCAACGCTTTATGCAAAACTGATTACTTGAATACTAGAATTTATTTACTGTTCAAAAATCAACTTCACAACGTGACATGACAGGTCATCAAATCATAACTAAATCGAAATCCTTGAGATTACGATATTGATAAAAAAAATCATATCCACATTACTCATTATATGATTTCCGCGTGTAACTTCGCAAGTATTGGTAATGAACTGGAATTTACTGGAACGTCTACACACACGAATTTTCTATACAATTCAATTCAACCAGGTTTCACTCATTTGCTTAAGGAACACATATTTCGGTTGAGAGTTGAATAAAGTGAATAATAGCTATACACTACGATGCATATCCGAAGACGAACTAAAACTCACCTCATACAAGGACCAGTCATATCAGGACAACTCGTCGAAGTACAAAACTCGGAAACAGTTCCATAGATCAGATTGACATGCTCAAACAGTGCGATTGCTGGAAAAAATATGAAAACAAAGGATTTAATAATTACAAAAAGCGTCTTCAAATAATGTTTTCATATGGTAATGATCAGGTAGTAAAACGTGAAACAAAAAAAATATCAAGATCCATACTGTGAGACGCCATCCACTCATTCTCCTCGAAGCCAGGCGGCATTCCAACCAATCGAATAAGGTCAGTCTCATTAAGGTGCCTCTCCAAAAGGGCCGACTCCAAATAAAGCTTTCCTTCGTCGTTGTTTCCGGGGCCAGAAACACTTGAAGGTCCTGAACTGGAATCTTTTTCTTTCCGTCGGGCCTTCCTATAAAATCAAAGAAAGAAGTCTTGTTAGTTAATAGAAAATAACATCAGCCATTAAACCCAAGCTATTTTGTTCTTCCATTTTAATTATTCAAACACATCCATGTATTTTAACCAGAATCTTCCCCGGTGACATAACATTAATCATTACAAAATTACAATTATCCATAATATGGCCAAACAAACAAAAAGGGCGACCTCCCAACAGCTGCGTATTTTTGGACAGTGGTCGCGATCACTCATATAAAGAACACAAAAATAAATTCAAGTCTTTGTCACATTCAAGCAGAGAAATTAAATTTGTAGAAAAGTCTAAATAGTTTCATGAGGGCAAAGGTCGGGCAAGTTAAGGTAGTCTAGTCTACGATAATTTTGTTTACTCTTTGTTCAGTGATTGGGTCCCACCTGCACGGTACTACACTACAACATGCATACATCACTTTCCGACTGACGATCTCATAAATAATGCCTGCTCACACATGAACATAATGATAATGCAATTCAAAATAAGTTTCAGGTACGACACAAGTCCTGACATTAATGTTGCCACATCATATCAATGTCAGTCTCGGCAAAATTCCAAAAAAGACGGACAATCCAATAGCTATTGCTACCTTTTCGACCCTCAAAATAGGTTCCATCAATACAAGAATTTGTAATGGATTTATGAGACTTGTCAATTCCATAAAATTTTAGATGGATTAGAGAGCAAGTTACAAAATGATAATGATAATGAAATCTACAAATAACTAAGTGGTACTTGAAACGGGTGGCGTAATTTCCTTCAAAACGTATATACAAATTTTTTACACGTTAAATACCTTCGTTGCCAATTAGTCATATTTTTCACTTTCACCCAGGCGTCCATATCCAACCGACTACTGGTCTGTGATGTGCAAAATATTCTAAATAAAAAATAATTCTTTTGTTTGTTTTTTGAAATTATAGAAATCGTATAGAATGCATTGGCGATAATGCTTTACCAGGACGCAAATGGGTGCGTCGAGCCAAACAAAATTTCTCGGATGATTGCGTGTGTTGATGGATACAGTTACATGTCCGAAAGAAAGAAATTTTCGAATACACAAAAAATAAATAAAATTCCTAGTACACAAGAGTTAAGGCGGAATGGAATAAAGAGAGGCTCACAAGCTCATAAAAAGCATCCGTTCTACTCTCGCCAAACAAACATCAATTGTTTGTCTCTCAACTGGTTTCCAATGAAACTCGAAAATAAATCGCTTTCTATCCGAATATGATCCCAGGGAAATTTCTCCATAAAAATACATGACGCATATCGAAGACTTCAAACGCTAATGTAAATCAATTTCAAAATAAATGGTACAAGAATGAGTTAATTTTCTTCTTGTTTCTTCACATTAGTGTTCTATGAATAGTCGTGAATAAATCCCAGGCAGCGTATCTTCTTCCTGATCATACACATAATTCGTAAAAATGAACGTTAAAATGACGTTCTCAAACACGCCAGGATAACAGCATGAGGGTGACTAACAACATACAGATAAGCAAAAAGCTGCTTCCTTCCCTCATCACAATATCACACAACGCCTCACAATTCTGTATGAATAATCAATCATGTTTACGGACGTAAACCCCAAGAATGAAGAGGAAACTTCAAAGCAAAATTAAAAAGTTTTCCCCGAATCATGTAACGCAACTATTTTGATTTCCTTTGTCTTTGTAATAGTAATTTCTAATTTGAAAACAACAGGTGATGACGTATGTACGCACACACAGAAATCATTTTGAGTCACAACAGCCAGAATTAAAGTTTAATTAAATCCTAACAAACCACCTAACGTAATCAGCGAACACTTTTACATAATACGAAATGAATTGAAAAGGGTTGGCAAAATCTCAACTTATTTAACGCATGGCATTAAAAAATTCAATTCACGAGAGGAAAAAACTAAAACATCACACCGACATGAGTCATTCGAGACGGAAAATTAATAGTGAAACTTGTTCTTATGTTCTCTTTGTACTTTCATTGTCTTTGCGTTTTGGTTCTTTTTATTAAAAAGCCACACAAAGACCCACCATACCATCAACTGACCCGACTGGACAAAGAACAAAGACAAGGGAATCCAAAGTGTCGGTAACAAGTCTCATCAGTTTGTCTTGAACCGAAGTCACTAACGTTCCCGTATGAAGGACAGTTCCACTGGTCATCGTCGCGGTTGAAGAACCACTTCCACCACTCCAACAAGCCCCACTTCCTCCATCATTGGAATTAGATGACATCTGTAAGCTATTCAACTGACTCCTTGGTTGTCTCACAACCAAATAATGTGGGTCACTAATACATAGGATGGCCGGGGACTCTGATCCACCGACATCATCCTGTTTATCAATTGCTGTCATTCTTCGTCTACTATTGAACACAGATCGTGGGAGTGAAATCGTAGGACCATCATCAAAATCACTCGAAGTGCATCTAGAATGTGAGAACCAAGGGGTCCTTACTATTTCTGCACTTTCTTCCAAATTTGTTTGTTTCTGTTTTGTCTTGTTCTCTCCACCACTTTCTTTGACTCCACAACAAGGACCAAATATCTGTCGACATGAGTCGAACAAAGAAGACATGAACGGGGGCCTTCGTCAAGGGCTCATAGCACTTTCACAACTTTCACTCCACAGGACTTTCTCTCGGAGAAAGTCACATAATCATACGCTAGTAACCAAAACCACTACTACGGAGACTAGAAATTACAACCGCATCAGCATGAGCACACGGAACGAACCGCAGAGACAAACTGAACCCCTAACTTGACTTTCGTGGAACAGAAAAACGCGTAAAAAGAGTGCAATGCAAATATGATGTCCAATCACACACAGAGACAAGCATAAATTATTACAAAACTTGGTTTTATAATCGTACCACTAATATGACTCCGGACTGTAGCGACAGACTAAGCACTAACTCCTCTTCACACCTCACACTCACGAGTGTCCTTCAATAAAGATAACAAGAGGCGGACACACACCTGGGTTGGGTATTATTTGTAGTAAGGTAGGTGAGGTAAGCATTGTATGGAACACCTAACCATAGAATACAGTACAGTACAAGTAACATATATAAAGAAAAATTATAAAAAATAATACTCAATTAATAATCAAATAAATCAAGACTAACTAACTAACCAGGTAAATCCAACTTCATTTTACGACCATCTACCGAACCAAAATCAACGAGTGAAATGATTAAACTTGGCATTTATTTTATTGAACCTACATTATTTATTGCTTAACCTCTAGCGCAACAGTAAAATCAGATAAATTATAAATATCGCGTGAGCAAATCATGTGCGCATTAACCAAACTCCAACATACGATAGTCTTCCAGGCAAAATAGTAGCTCAGTAACTACCGTAATAGCTAAACCAAACTGGGATTCTACTGCTAGTAATGGTTCTGTTCATCATGTCCATGATTCGTTTAGCAGGAACCCGAGGTGTTTTTATGCTTTATCATGAGATGAAAATTTTGCAAAACAACACCTGGTCCAAACTGATAATTTCTGAATCTGACCAAGGATACATATAGAGTAATAATTGCATGCGTCCCAACTTCGCACCTTTATATTTCTAACTCGTAACAAAGGATGAGTCCACCAGCTGTTCTGCTCTATTTATTTCCACATTTTCTGCAACAAACCACTTAAGCATCGTATTCCGTATCTCCTCCACAACTTCACGCCTTACGTTACTTTTATAGCCTCCGTTACTCCGACCGACCCGGATAACTTTCCTCGTGTATCATACATAGTTACATGGCAAAAAATTAATTAAGTTTGAATGTGCAAACACCAAAAAGAAGCAAAAAAAAGCAATACTTATCCAGTAACTCAAACAAGTCGTGGACATGCATGTTCATATTTAATAGGGCAGTGCCCTGGTAAGACGCCACCATTATGACTTGACTTATGGTATGACATGTGGAAAGTCCTTGAAACTGATTTCACTTAAACTCATTTTTTATTCCGCACTAGACTGCATTGCAGTCCGTGATCGATTACTACTCCCAAGAACACTGCGACTTCACACAACGTTAGTTTCGAGGTCGCTAAGGAAAAGAATTCAAACCTCGCTAAAGACTTAAAATCACATTTTCCTCCAAAGCAATCAACATCAAATGACTGATAGAAATCCGCTTTATAGTCCTCATTTTACGAGGTCTTTTTAAAGGAACACGGAAGGAATACAAAATTTGAGAAAACAACTTCATTCCCCTTCTCAACTCCAAAACCTTACCTCTTGTCACCCGTCAAACGACATGATCTAGTACGTCTTCTGTATGTACTAGTATTTGGAAAGTTTAACTTCATTTCCAGGGAAAAACTATAAAATCTTTTCTAACCTCAGCGTAACACGAGGGAGATTTCATAAGTTTTCGTAAACCCGAACAAGATCTTTCATTTCCTCGTGTGATGTTGACGAGAGATGTAGATGATGCTGAATTCACGCCGGAACAAACACAACATGAGCCATCATCATCACTACCACCATAATAGTAAACAAAACCCACAAACTATGTACAAACGATATCTATCATTTCCTGGGAGAGATAATTACGCATCGCATGTTTTTAGAAGGTCTTGTAATATTTGCACACATCAAATTGAGATTACATTTATTTTTATATGTGCCGGTTTATCATTTTCCCCGTTTCCGCTAACCTTCTGCCATATAGGATTAAAACGTCAGATTAAATTCAGAGGTCAAACCTAAACCTAATAAGCAGAGACAAAAGTACAACTTCCTAGAATACAAGGCGTAGATAAAATCACAAACGTGAACCACCTTATCCTATAATCCTAAGCCTTCGTCACAGCCAGATAAGTTGATCCTCAACTTGAAGATGCAATACAGCAGGAAGCATACAGTTTATAAAAATAACAACTTTATAGTACTTTATTATTCTAAAGACTTTATTTAGCAAATATTCAAATACATTTGGGAAATCAGAGAAAGATTCTACTATAGCATTGCAAAAGTAAAAGTGGAAGTTTCACCGAGTCAACAAAACGGATCTGTGAAGGCTAGCCTGTCATCTAATTTTACAATCATCGGGAGTTTCCCTAATTAAAATATAGTAGCAGTGCAAAATGCGGTTTAGTTCCAAACATAAATGCATGTCTTCCTCTCCGCCAATCCACCCTAACAAAAACTCTCAATCTGACATGGGCTAACCACTCAATTATTGTCCCCACGAACATGCACATCGTTATTCATGCAGAATCCCTCAAGTTCTTAATTAAAAATTAAATCACCACAATGACCACCTGTCACAAAACTAACCTACAACTGGAGGCAAACCCTTTTCACCTGTTTTATAAAATTGGCAGCAATAGATCTGCATGCCTCGTCGCATCCACACCATTTCTCCATTGAAAAAAATAACTTCCTTAATAATTCATTCATGTAAAGACTGCGCAGAAGGAAATGGAATGGAAATCATAACTTAGAACGGCTGTTACAAAGGGTGTATGATAATGTCAACACAGATGTGACGTGCACTACGAGTAAAATCTGATTTGAATAATAGTAAAAAACGTATATGGACTAGATAAATAAATAAATACTGAAGACTAAAAAGGAATAATGCCGGATGTTTTCTTCACACTAGGCACGAATATAAATGTCCATTAAACTCAATCAAGGGCACGAATGGATTCACGAATCATTATGAAATGAATGAACCAAAATGATGGACAATAACAATGAAGGCTTGAAGGGCTATTCCTTTTCTTTTGAGTAAATCCGTAATGAGATTATGGACTTGGCCGAGAAAGAACACTAGTTGTGTGCGTAGAGCAGATGACAAATAAATCTGACAGACTGATGAATATGCTAATGTTAATACGAGTTCTAAGCAAGTTTTCCATAACAGGCAATAATAATAACATTAGCTATTGTAACCAGTCTCACAACAATAAAATTGGGTAGAAAGTTGGAGTGCAATGAAATAAGTTGATCGTCACATGACTACTGACACTGGCACAGTACGAAACCCAGTCATTCACTGATTTAAGCCAATTTGAGTGAGTCAAATCTCAAAAAGACAAACAAAACATTACTTCTAAGTAATGAACCAGCATTAACAATAATGGACTTGGAAAATTGTAGATGGTTTTCAATGGAATGATGGACTTCCTTACTTTCCAGCCAATAGGAAAAACAATTACAATCTATAATCTACACTTGAGACTGCAAAATAACCAGAATCAATTTCCATGTATAATCCCAACTCCCAAGCCTTGCAGCCAGCAAAGGAAGAAGGAATTTCATAACAAGCGGAGCTAAGCAAATTTAAATTTCCTGACGATGAACCTCATTATGCTTCTACGTAAAGACTTAACTTGTCATTAACAAATAATAACACAAGAACAAAGTTTACTTTGCTCCATATATTTCTTATCTTTAATCAGGGATAAGAGTAAACTACAGAAACCAGAACTCCAGTTCCCACACTGTCAAACGGACGACGTTGCATTAGTATGGTAAAGCTTAAAAGCTTGTCGTAGATCTGTTGGCCTGATTTTCACAAAAAAGTTTGCATCAAGACTTTCATCTTTGTCGTACCAGCTAAATGTTACATGCATAATTATATTGATTAAGTACGAACAAGTTAGCATCAGATTTCTAAACCTTGGTTGGTGGTGAATTATCTATTTCTTAGCACACCTCTGGTAGTAGTTGCAGGTTGGTGTTGCTAAAAAGTTTATTGTTTTGAAGGGTGAGGGTACAGCATTTGTTTTGTCTGGGAATGTTAATCATAACAAATACAATCCAGCTCAGCAGTAGTGAGGCTGCTGCCCGACTTTACGACTTACTCAGCACAAATCCACACGGCCAACAAACATTTAGTAGTACGGATGAATTACAAAATTATATGCTCAGAAACAATTACAGTCTGAAATGGGGATAGTTGGCTGGAAAACCATTCTCATTACATTACTGTAATTCCAAATTAAAACTTCCTCCTCCTCCACACGTTACAGGATGTATCACTATTCTCATATATTTATGACAAGGCATGACCACGTTGACCTGTTTGACGTACAATACAATGCTAAAAGTGTAGAAAATAATGCCAATGAAATTTCTTGCACTCGTATTTAAAAAAAATAGGAAAAGATTCACACAGAAAAATGTATCGTTGAGCTGTGAACTCATGCACCTGCAGTCCAGTACCACAATTGATTTCAACTTCATCCGGTTGGAAGATTGGGGTTAAGTATGTCCATATGCGACACGACAGTAATATGAACGAATAGAGCAACAATGCAATAATGCAATTAGAATGCACATGCGTGCACGTCAATTTAAACTCTGCACCTCTCCCTCATTATTGTTCAATTGTTGATTGTATGTACACTTAATTGAGAGGCGAACGAGTAAGTGATGCCATGAGCGATTTTCAACACATTGAATCCTTCGGGTGAAGAACCGTAAGAATTAGCTGGAATTTAAACATGTAGCAACAACTCTGACTAACCGGAATTTGAATATTATACAGAACACATTAAGAGATTACAAATAAAACTGCAATGTAACTGATTCGCACCGTAGCACCACACAAGCAAAAATTTACAGTTATTATCACTTTTAGTACTTCCGTTCCTTCCTGAACTTAAAAAATCTAAAGAAATCAAGGCTAAAATGTAGTAGACACATCTTCTCATCCATAAGGGAAATTAGAGCTGTTCTAATTCTTTGCTAAATGACATTCTTACTTTGTGTACATCCTTGTCCTTCTCAGAAGGACAGCACAAAATCAAATTCAGTGTGTGTGTGGTAACAATGTGACCTTACCATTTTCTTCGCAGCGAATTACGATAAACAACTCGGATAACATCCTGCCACATCCTTCCTCAATAAGAAACACTTGAACTAGAAACCACTTGTTAAAAAGAAAATGACTACGACCAGCCGCCCTTGCAATTTGTCTGTCAATTAACAACTAAATTACTGGATACAGTCGATCGTACGATAGATATGCCGACAATGGCAATCCGTCTGATACTGATACTGTGATACTGAACAATTTTTAATTATGAGATAGCCCTAGCCCAAGTCAACCGTACCAGGAACAACAGGAACTAAACTACGAAACAATTTGGAACGAAATTATTTACATCGTATTTAAATTAATCAAAACAAGAACCACTCTGCAGGAATTTGAAACCAAAACATTCTTTCTAATTATTTACATCAATAATAATGTAGTCACACTATGCCATATCAACATTGACACTAAAGCACACTCAGGTTCATACGACAGTAAAATCCAAACATTTATCTTCATCGTGTATCTTAAATCCAAGTTTATACATCCACAGGGTCTCTTCTGTGTCTCTCATTTTCATTAATAGCACACAAATACCCTAGAGCAAAGTAAGAGCAGACGAAACAAACTTGTCTTTGGCATATAACCAGGAATCTTATGGAAAACTACAAAGAGGAGTAAGAATAAAAAAATGTCACGTTGGGAAGTATTAAATTTCCTAGACAAAACTGGTTGCCAGGCACGAGTCACTAAGAGGTGAAGACAGGAGGAGAGTGGGCTATCGAATTTCATCAATCTGGTCAACACCGGGATCTGCTGTGGCCAGCCAGTTAGAAAAAACAAACAGAACCCTTCATATTTAAAAATAATAATTCCAAGTCCAAGTAGACTGAATGTAACTCTCCCCTCTACCAATGATCTTCTCCTTGTCCCAAGAATACCGTATAAATAGCTATTATGATCATAGACACACCAGACCACATTGTTCTATGTACGCTCCTCAAAAATTGAAGAACTAATTCCGTCCGACACGACTTCTTTTCAAACCCTTACGCCCTGAACAAAAAGTCTACATACATTTTTATTCGCCGTTAGACGGTTCAAGAAACGTGTCGTTAGACTAACCAACCATACTGTATTCTATTATTATATATTAAGAACATCACTTTTATTAAAATTTCGCTCGTGGCAGCTGATAAACATACATATTTACACGTTATACTGTATCATCAACGACATCATGACTCTGGCATGTCCACTCCGGACTAAATAAGCGGATACTGTCTCATTCTAATTTCAACTTCGCAAATCGCAACTCATCATCTTATCACGGAATAACCCCAAAATTATTTCCCTGGACGAAGTATGATGAATGAGCATTTCATTCTCTATTATTTTCCTTCCTTCCCATTAAATAGAAAAATGAGATCAGGTGGTAGAAAATCTAAACTAAAAATAAGTAGGAACGTGCGAGGTAAACATAAAAATAAATTATACTACTAAATATAGTTTACATAGAGATTCAGGTGGAGTACACGAGTGCACTTCAAAAAGGAAAAACAGAGTTGAATGATGGTGTTGCATTAAAAAGAGTTCCGGAAGTCGTACAGGATCTCCATGTGCTTGGCTGCCTACTTTGTAAATGACCCAATTTGAAGCATATGCCGCAGAGCAAGTCTAAATCTTTGTAATCACAAACGCAAAACCCAACATGGCACGGCACCTTATCCCACGACCTTCTTACTCCTTTAAGACTTCACTCCCGTCCTTTTCCTCAATGAAAAAAGATAGAAGAATCAACGTACTCACATCTCTTTTTATTCCCACTTGACCCTATGTCTTATGTCTACCTTAACATACACTACCATGCTACGTGTTTCAAACGTAGTCAGCCCCAGGTCTTGATGATTCAGACAGAAGAAAAAGACGAGTTCAACTCACACGGACGGACCTACTTAGTTCGGGTTAAGTCGAAATTTATCGATTCTTATTATCATGTGTATGATAATGTAGACGTACCAGGATAAACCACTCACATGGTATATTCATGACATGACATGAACATACATGACCTATCTCTTGAAATCCGACAAAAAATTAACAATAAACATTTCTTTATTTTACACCGCAAAAAATAAGCAATCATGAATGAATCCTTGTTCTGACAGACACCTGGGCACCTTGCCAGTTCTTACGCTAGTTGTTTTATTAAAAATTAATTCCAAATAATCAACCAAGTCCTGCTTGTTAATTACAGCTACTGTTGTTCTATCTCGTGAACATTCTCCTATTCTCCCCATAAGAACGCAAATGGTCAAAGTTTGGGTGTTATTCAGAAGAGAATGTGTACTAGTTTTCATCTGACCTAAGTAGTGAAGATATCTCAACTGGAGAAAAACTTCTTGTAGCAGTGATCCCAATTTAATCTAGGTGCACAACGGATTCAACCCCTCAATATTGCTACGCGGTCAGGGCAACCTGTATCACCATAGAACTACAAACTGACGTTTCGAAATATTAAGATGAGCACTTTCTTTAAGTTCTGGAAACATTCTCCATAATATATAAATTGGTCCAATAATGTACGTGTTCTACGTTATGCAACGAATACTATTTACTTATTGCCGTAACCCATCGGCGTGTCCTTTCTTGGAGGGTTTAATTTGAAGTTTACCAATTTTAATCCTTCATTACGTAATGGATGAAATTGATATATTGCTCTGCTGTGAGCACATCGACCCATTCAAAATAAATCTTCTAAGACCACACAGACCAAAAGTTAAAAGAACAGAGAAATGCTTATTACACTAGCACTAAATGCCTTGTGCCGAGTGATGACCGATTCGATTCATTTAAGCTATGAATTTAACACAACACAACACAACTAAACGTAGAAACACGAGAACTCATAAAATTAAACTAAGTTGAGTAAGTTTAGAATACGTCACTGGTCATGACAAATATTTATTCACACTTGCCGTAGTTTCTGAGCCTCAAAAACTTAACAAGAGCATATGCATACAAACGTGTCGAGGTAATAGGTCACGATACATTGCGTTAGGTTTTGCCATATAAGACGTGCAAAATCTCAAAATTGCAACACACCGAGAGTATACATTTTGCATTTTAATAAAAGCCATACTCACAATCAGTATAAGTATTATGTAACAAGTTGGATTGCAAGGGTGGACTTTCTGATTGAAGTGTGTTCAATTGTTTACATTTATCAAATGTCGAGCAAAGTAAACTATAAGACGTTTCTTGCATTTAAACTAAAGCTATATAAACCTTGATCTTTATTTTCTATATAATTTTGATTGCCAGCTAGTCAGAAAAGTCAAGTCATTAATTAGCTCCTTCTTGGCCTGAAGTTGACTTCCCCCACACATAATAAATGCATGTCGACCATCCTCAAGCCAATGTCAAGTCACTCTTAGTCAAAATACTCACTTCCGGGAAAATCACCTCTATTACGACAACCGTACAGTACAACTACGCGACAACTCTTTCGCCTAACATGAATTCCCATAAAATTGTTCCATGAAAATATCCTTGCAAAAAGGTTCTGTCTTTGCCTCAACATGTTGTTTCCTCCACTACAATTATTATCAGTGCCTTACCGCACCTTACAACCTCGCGAAACATCACCTGACAAAAATTACATAACCAGCAATTGCATCTTAAATAAGAAAAAAACTTGCTGGACAACATTTCATAACGTGCAAGAAACACAACGCAGTGCAGTCAGTGAACATGGTTAGTCATAATCGTCTTGGTCATGGTCAACGTTAACCCCTCCCATTTCATGCAGTTCGATGACAATAGGTTGGACAGACAAAACGACAATTTTTGTTAATGACCGACAATGTCATCTTGTCTAAATTACTTACTAAAATTACAACAATTATAATGTGGTGGGCAACTATAAAAACTGAACCCTGCACACAGCTCTAACTCCTCACTCCAATCGCACATGCGGGATTACTCTACTCTCCTGACGATGAGTTGAGAGCATGCTTAGCTGCCGGCCACATAACTCTACAACGTTAACCTTAGTTTGCCAAGGAAGCTACTAGGAGTACGAGTGTGCCAGTAGTTTTTCGAGGAAAATCAGCCTACTAAATTTCATGTAACCCCAAAAACTGACATCTCACAATACCCCTAGAAACTGTGCGATGTCAACATGACTCGAATGTTTCTCGGACTAGCTCGAAATGCATTTACGATGCAGATTGAACACATTACAAACTCACTCAAATTACCCCGCTAATTTTGCGAATACTCAATCTGCCCCCAATCCCACTTACTGGAATTACTGCTGATTTCAAACAATCCCATGAATATTCCCTACTCTACCTTAATTTCATTTTCCCCAATCAGGCGTAATTTAATTCTCAAATTCAAATTTCTCGCGGTGCCCCATGGATTTAGATGCGCTGAGACTAATTGTAATTTATAAATGCAATAGACTCACCATGGCCAAGGAATGGCAAAATAAATTCTTCTGACTGCACAACGACAAGTGACAATAATATATGACAATCCTTTGAGAACAACAAAATGATGATTTGAGTGTGAAGAAGAGCTGCCTTGACTATGACTAGTGACCCTTGATCCACAGCTGTCTTCCTGAAAACAATGATTGGCTCCTCCCCCAACTGCCCCAATACTCATACCTTCACGATGATGCAGTAAGGTTGAGCAATTATTTCTTTTATTACTGGAATTAAATCCCACCTCACTACGGCACTTGTTTGAATTCAGGTTGAAACATGTCATTTTTGAATTCATTCTTATAATTGGCACCTGGCACAAATGAAATCCTTCCTTTTAAAAAAAATTCAGTCACTTTTGGCAATTTCACTCCAGCGTATAAACACAGAGTGACCGCGATCCAAATTGACCTCAAACTAAAATTAAACTGAACTGCGTCGCTCTATGTATTTCCCTTTTCCACGTCCGTCGTGGTATCACAAATCATTTGTTTTGTTTTAGCCTCAGTCGATGACAGATAACAAATAAAATCCGTATCTCGTCCATGGACAAATTAATCAGTAGTTGGGAAACCCGAGCAGCGCGAGTAATAATTTTCCATGAGCTACGTTTTTAGGACTAGAGACTCCAGCACGAAGAGCTTAAAGGCTCTAGCTCTTTTTGCTAAAACTCAATAAATGTAATGTAGCCTCTGCCAAGTCTAATAACCGTATGAATGAATACAAATGTTGGCAAAGATACTAAACTCTCAGAACACCACCAAACCAAACCCCTGTCTGGGGGGTTGTTAGTTTTTTTCTTTCTTCCCTCTTGTTTATGCCAGTGGCACTGGCACCACACATAACCAGAAGACCTCCAATTATGAATTTTTAGCACCAGCTCTACCAATGACTGGTATGGCTTTTCTTTAATAGATGAAAATCACCTGTGCACAATTAACTTTTCAATTTAATCGACAGGAAAATTTATTAGCTCTTGCACATCACTAAACGGTACGTAATATATTCTTATTCTTTAGGATGACGCACGAAGTTCCAGGGAATATAAATTATTCACGGAGAAAACTTGACTTACAATTTTTACACCATTACTTTTCCATTAGCGAGTCATTCAGTACTCAAACTAATTAAACCTATAACAAATCCAGGTTTTAAAATTTACATGACAAAACTGTTAGGACATACGACATTAAGAATCATTGTCTAGCATCTAACATCTTAGCTATATTTGCGTATATATTACATTACGTATAATAAAAATGTTGTTTAACATCGAATTAATGTTCATCAATTCTAAGTGATGCTGGAGGGCAGGTCACAATGAAAGGAACAATATTTTTAGTAATCCCTGTCATGACTGAGTAGAACCGAACAAATACTCCTACGTTGGTGAAATAAGCAAATTGGTAAAAACCTAACCGACTCAAAGAGTTCACCCGTTTGTTGTTCAGTATGTTAAGCCCTACTGAATATGTTAAAAGAAATGTTTCCAAGTGAAATAAGCAAAGGAGGCAAAGTAAGGCAAGATAAAGTTAAATTGCCTAAACAGGGAGCACACGCTGAGGTGATAATACAACGGGTATAAAAGAAGATTCATTTTAAGCAACCTCTATGAACAGAAGTTCCTCACCGTGACCATGTTTATAAAATTTGGAGAATTAAAATTACGCAAAATCATTGCCTTTAAGCATACGCATGTATGTAATGAGTAAGAAAGTTTATAGAGCACTTTTTAAGGTAAAGTCGTGAATGTAACGACGTAAAGTCGACAAGTCAATGCACTTAACATTTGGGCCCAACAGCAAAAGGTTCTAGATTATTGTTTTCCCAGTGTCATTCCAATACAAATGTGCTTACTAACCACACAAACGTAACATTTAATTCCATTGCATTTCCTCAACTTCCTTCTTCTTTTTACAGAAAAAATAGACTCACAAATGCGAGTATCCGACGTACGATTCCCAACGCCGTTATCTAGTTCCTTACTTCGTCCATTCGATGAGTAAATTCAATGGAAAACTCGGAAAAATAACTTTTCTTTTTCTCTCAAAAAAGTAATGCGGAAATGAGTTCTTCACAAATAGATGATTACTATGTTGGAAGTGAAATGAAGGTTTAGATTCCATGGCATGTCAAGGCATTATCTGAGCACCCCACCATACAAACAAAGTCAATCCAAACCAAAAGCCAAACCAAACCTCTTTCCGTACTCGCACTCAAATTCTTCCATTATTTAATTCAACTCCATGATTTTTAAAACTTTAATGAATTGAAATTTATTTATAACCTACTTGCATACATAGGTGTACCGGAAATAGGCATGCTCTGCTAGACTATGTGTGTGCAGAAAAATTGAATTCATACATACAGAATGCCATATATTAGATGAGATGAGATGAGATAAAAATAAATGTAACAATTTAGTTGATAAATGTGAATCTAGGGAGGGCAAAGACCTTATTGGACTTTCGGCGTCGTAAATTCAACCAACTGCATCCAAGCAGATTAAAACTCCGTCGCAAATCATACCCCTAACATGACCTATTATACAATTAAATTGCAACATTTTGTTGTACTGTCAGTCTAAACTGCACTCTGCATCACACAGTCCCACAAAAAAGTGAAAATACATTCTTAAATGTTTTTGCGCTACAGTAAGCCAAGCAGTAGTCAGTAAAATGATTAAACAAGGAAAGATTAGCAACAACTATGTTCTAACGGGTGAGATTTGCAGGAACGTATATACTCAACAACGGGGAGGTCGAAACAAAGGAGACAGACATTGATAAGACAAGAAAGGGAAATTGCTGAAGAATGGTAATAGCGTAAAAAATTAACCCACAAATTAATCCTCCTGATTAAAAAATTACAAAATCAATTATTTCATTTCTAAGTACTTGGAAAAATATCATGCGAGGTAGCACAGTGATTTTACAAACGTTTGTCACACAAAGTCTAATTAAGGTCACTATTGAATTCACTCTCATCATGCTATACATTTAGAAGTTCCTACGTCATAGATTGTCTGCATGAAATGCAAATTGAGTTGTAAAAATTTTATAGTCAAAATAAGTTTAAGTCAAAGAGTTTAAATAGAAACAAACCTTAAGGATAAACACATTTCTCCACTTAAATGTATTCATTCATAGATTGAATGATGACCTGAACTTGATCTCCCTCACGACCTGCGTATTAGTGCAACAGCGCCTGAGTGACACCCAAACTGTTAGATTAGTGATATCTGTGCAACACAGTACAAAAGTGCTAATATGCTATAGTACTACATTAGTTAAGTTCTGTATGCTGCTCTCTTCTTCTCACTCTTCGTTCTTACCTTGTGTCGTACACAGTAGTCGTAGATTTCAATTTAAAAAAAGATAGTAAACAGTACCATGTTCATTGGATTAACATTGAGTAAGAGTGTCTATTACGAACGATATGACGGAAAAGATTTTCCTTGTCGTCAGCACTAAATTAGTTCTTTGATATCAATTCACTGTAGCCATAACTCCTTTGCATCCTTCAATTGGTCATCCTCCAACAAAAAAAATACTTTTTTATAAGCTAAGACTAATTTGTACAAATCTCTTTTAATCTTAATATCAGAAACAATGAAACAGCGCAACGCACAGCAGGGCCGAACCTCTTAATTAGTGATGCACACAGACACTACAGAATCAATTCCATCTAAGTTTTCGAGAAAACACTTCGAAACAAATCAAATAATATTTTCAGAAAACTTTAAACATGCACTTCCGCTGTTTGTTAAAATCAAGAAAGCGGATACAGGATTCTGGCATTCTAATGAACGTGTACACATATAAATTACTAAGCCTCTAGAATTCGCCATTCCATGTTTATTCAGAATTTGCATTTAATTGGCTCGTGTGGCAATGGCATTAGAGCGGTTCTGCGGGCACTACAAGTGGTGTCGAAATGTAATGTTTCTCCATCAAGTGTCCACTTTTAGCTGTACTAAACCATACCCGCCATACCAAAAATAAATCAAGCGAAACAACACATACATTTCCACTTCACAGAATTCGTATTGTGGTTTCCAAATTCCAAGTAAGACCAAGGCATTTTCTGGTACTCTGATATCTAATCTGACTCCATTTGATTCGCTCAAAGGAGTCAAAGGTTCTGTCAAGATTGCTAATGTGCACCCACATGGAATTGTATGTCATTGCAAAACCAATAACAATAAGAATTTGTCAGTGTCTTTAAAAAGAATTAACGTAACTAGGAGCTCTCACCCGTGGTCGGAACCACGACCTGAGTCAATTCCTCACATTCCTCACTAATTAGATTCATGGAGTCAGATGCCAAATGTTCTCTCACGAAGCTATTCGGTCACTCCATCTTCCTTAATAATTAGTTTCACAATTATTTTCACTTTGAATGGAATAAGTTTCACAATTTAAAAAATGATTTCCAAAAGAGGCTCGAACCTTTCCGATAACCCTTCCCCTACCTCGTATAAATTTTCCCTGCTAAAGTGCATACCTTCGACATATGAGTACAAGTCATGCATTACTTAAAAGCCTTTGAAAACGAATATACCGCTCAGTCATTCGGGAAATCGTAATAACAATATTAACAATTGTAAAAAGGTGGTGTGTGGCCCAATGTCGTCGTAGTGCTGTGTGAATCAAATGGTCAAAATGCAGCGTTATGGGTATAGGTGTTACGTGGGTAATCTTAATCTCATACGCACTTCTCATCATCTCATCCATTACGTTCTGAAATGTTGTTGTGCGGATTATTATTATGAACGCCAGTTCATTCCGTTTCATTTCTGTCCGCGCGTTAAGCCCTTTATCCACTACACAACAGCAAGGCCACTTAAAATCTTGACGACTTTATACATACATACAGCTACTACGTTTGAGTGAGAATTTTGTAAGATTACTCTAGCCATGCAGAAGTAAATCGTTAGGTAAAATTATCACTAATGCTCCATATCTCCACCACAATAAAATATGAATAAAACATTATGAAATAAACCTACTTTCTCATGTGGCGTTCCGTTCCCCATTCTTAATCCGATGACCACCTTCCCTCAAAACTCGTGCTTATGCAAATGAACCGTGTACGAATTTCATAAACTAGCTCCCACTCTCACGATCTCATAATAAATTAGCAAAACCACGACGATGACGAGAAGGTTTACGTCAAACCGTTCATTCTCTTTTGCAGCTCCCTCCTTACAATTTAATTTATGTATAACAGTTTTACTGTTATTAAAGCTTAGTCTTATGATGAATTAATACGCTAAGCGCTTAAGTAATCCATATCTCATTTTACTCGGGTGTTTACTCATTTGCTGGGTACATATGTCGTAGACTTTGACCACGGCCCGTCGGCGCGAGTAGACCGTAGCCCGGGGTCCGAAAAACAGCCCCGTGGACTCATTTAACCTTAACTTTTGCTTTGTTCTGCTACAGGAAGAGAATATTGACTTATCGCCCGAAGGTGAAGCTTCAGTCCAGTCTGAACTGCCGAACTATGCCGGTACTAATCTTTACTCATGCCACTCGATCAAGAACTCGAGTCTGACCACGGGTGACGCGGTCCAGTCGGCCTAGACCTAAGTCGAAGGGTCATGGGCCAGGTTGTCCCCACGTCTACGACACATATGCAATGCAATACGAAATAAGAAAAAAAATTAAATAACAATCACATACGTAACGAAGCTGGAGCCTATTTCGAACACTGGGCCAACTTACATAATAATAATAAGAGATGCCTGTGGTCTCGGACATACCGCTTATGCAATACAAGCAGAACTTTTTCTCAGATCTTTTTTAAAAAAATCAAACTAATGACTAATTCCTAACCATGTTAAGACCGAAGAAATACGTGAGCCAGGAGCTCTTTATGGTTTCGAACTATGCTGGATTCATCCTGGTTCAAGCGAAGTAAGATACCTATTTTAATTCCATGATCCGCACACGATATGTCGCGATTTTCAGAAGACGAAAACCTGACACGACTTAAAAATTCTCCTGCATTGACAGCTGAAAGGGTACCGCTTTATCCGGTCAAAGTCATTGACAATTTCACACCTAAGTAATGGCACATGACATTTTTTTCAAGATCTAAAACAAAAATAGAAATGCTCTAAAAGTAAAAGGATGTACACACATTACTAAACTAACAATGGACAAGCAAATAATGCCAAGCCTTTCTGCCCGTATGTCCTAAAGTTGAAGGAATATTTCAAGAGTACAAGTCAACAATTCATGGAAGAAGTATAATACGTAAAACTATATTTAGCCCTCGAGAGAGATTGCCATTTGTCATTCAAAAATTTGTACAGGACAGATCCGCATCCGTTCGTATACGCATAGGTAATGTAATGTGTATTTGCACAGAGTGTGAGCCAACGTCGTCAACGTCTGACGCCCTCCCACCATACATTATGAAGAAAAAATTCTAAATATTTTATTTGAACTGAAACTGGAAAGGGGTTAGACTGGAGAAAGTGTAAGTGACATTCGCTCCGTCCAACTTCCATTTCATTCCAACGTCTTGTCTACTAGTTCATAAAAATTATGTGTATTTTTCGCTTACTACATTTGTGTCTCTTCACAATACGTTTCTTAGAATCTGTCAGTTGTCCATGATGACGTTACCGTACGTCAGTCGGAACAAACGGATCGTACCAGGATGAAGTATTTTATGACATGGACGATAACTCTGTTTGTTTGTAACTCTTTTTTATTCATTTCCACCCAACTGAAATAAAGCCTCGACTTGCCACTACCATCATCTCCATAAGACGATATAAAACCACACTGTATAAGCTTGACGGTACAGAAGAAATAACACAAAATACAATTCAAGGAGACACATGACTCCAAAACCACATCACACGACCATGTGCAAACAGTTAACAGCTCCTGCTCTTGAATAATATGCCAAATCATTATTTCGTCTGATCGCAGCCCAAATGGCAAGCAAAAAGGAGGGGATGTTTAAGTCCACTCAAATTCTATCGAAACTAATTGACTTGAGAATTAGTAATTAGCATGGGTAGCACGTTCAAACAATATCAACCATAAGACCAGAATGGACTCCACACAATAACCAACTTACCTACACCTATACACCTACGCATTCTATTCTATTCACCATTATCCCCGTGCGATTAGGCTGAACACTTAAGAATGAGCAAAAATGTACCTCTTAACAACACCTTGGTGTCCAAATATGAAGTGTAGAGACTATCTGACATTTATTTCTATCTGAAATCCCTAACAAACCAGTAACTTTTTAGTTTACAGTTAGGTACTATTATTTCTAAAAAGAAAAACCAGGAGGCCCATTGGAATGGGAGAATGAAGCAGTTACAGTACACATCCCAATGACTGAATGGTTTCTCGAACACACTCTTAATATGGCGTCATTTGGTCAGTCTTAGCCATTTTTGAATGTCGTAACTATATAAACTATGTTCTAAGTCTTCAAGTCAGGTTGACACAGAGTAAAATTCATTTTCCAACGTAATATCCTGCAAATCCTGCTTCTGAAAGTAGGTGAAACAATAATAAGAGACCCGGAAACTTGGAAGATGGTGAGAAAAACGAAATCGTGAATTTGACTAATTAGCATATAAAATACACAAGTTTCTGGTGAAAGGCAAATAAGAAGAGTTACTACGTATTTCACCCTAAAATATTTAAATTGTAAAAGAAAATTTTATCAACGTTTGATCTGATCGATGCTAGTGACTGGGAAATTAGAAAGGGCATCGGCGATTTCATCTATACGATCACAAGCCGCCATTTTAACTACTCTCCGCACAATCGAGTCTCGAAGGAATAAGTCAAACCACGCTGAACCAAACGTCTTATCTGTATCTCCTGATAAAAACTATGTAGAAATACAGTTGTACAACAATACAGGTAACGTAGTAGTAATAAACGTGACCCCAGTGGCCCCAGAGTAAAAAAGTAAAAAGAAGACCACAACATTAGTATTTGCCTGAGTTCAGTTCCTTGACGCCTACGCCCTGAGCCCACAACACAATAATCCCATCCATCCTTTCTTTTCTCATTACCTCGAACGTGAGTATTTTATGTTCTGTATCGCATTGCATTGCATTGAGATATTTACAATGCTCAACTTGAAGGTGTTTAGATCTTGAGATTGGACTCAACCATTTTCGCAACAATACATTGTGGTACTACACTTTGAAAAAGAGCTATGTAAGTAAGTGGCAGTGGCAGACACGGACCGGTACATCCTAAGACCAGAGAGGAGAGGATCGTACTGGGACAGAAATGGCAAAATCATTCCAGTAAGATTTTAATGACGATAAATGAAACTTGATAGAATTATCAGATTTTAAGATAAGGTCGGAACACCGAAAAAATAGAAATCGGTATGTAAAAATGAAAAACGTAATCGCAAGTGTGACATCTTGTCAGTGTTTTGCAATGCTGTCTGAACAAATAACAAAATCAGTCATACCATCACCATCCATGTGGGCACAGCGCGTTATGTATTTGTGACGCTAATGCTCAACCTAAAACTTTATTTATGTAAATTATCATATTCAAATTCATGGAAGTTTTCCTGAAGAAATTTTAGATCCTATTTCCAGGGACGAAGCTAGCAGTGTGCCACTGTGTGCGGCGCACACGGGCGCGAGATTTTTGGGGCGCAAAATTTTCAAT